>JAPSGF010000036.1:7474011-7552074 GCA_035772895.1 Perdix hodgsoniae | reverse complement strand
AGTATGTTAGTAGTATGTTAGTAGTATGTTAGTAGTATGTTAGTAGTGTTTATGTCATGCCTTGTATGTACAGGAAAGGTTAAGAGATTGTTTAAGATTTTCCTTCTGAGTAGAGGGAAATTGGCTCCATCAGCATGAAGGAGTTGCTAGCTCTGAAGAGCTGTGCACTGTTTGCTTAGCTTGCTAGGTGATAATGGCACTTCTTTCCCACGAGTGGGTTAGCCTTCATACTACAAGTTCTACCTTGAATTGGATTTTAATCATATCTTGAACTAAAGGAGTTAAAATCTATGGCTGGGGGGGGTAGATGTGTGTGCTGTGTGAAATGAGATGGTGGAGTACTTGAGTGTGATAGCTGGGCATTGTGTCGTGCAGGCCATCTGTCAGGGCTTTCAGTTTAACCAGACTCTGAATTTGTGTGCCTCCCTGTGCAGGCACGTGGGTGACCTCGGCAATGTGACGGCGAAGGGAGGAGTGGCAGAAGTCGACATAGAAGATTCTGTCATTTCTCTTACTGGACCACACTGCATCGTTGGCCGTACCATGGTGGTAAGTGCCTTGCTACCAACCTGGGGGCTTTAAAGAGCAGTGGATTAGTTTTTGCTGTTTGATACACAAGTTCTAGCATGGGATTTTTGATGTGGTGACGCTTCATTATTGAGATCTTAATTTTCTGCTGGCTTTGAGGGTAATTTTAAGGTTGCTTCTGGCTATGTGTGATTAAAGCAAGCTGAGCTGAGTAGGGAACCAGTAGTGTGGCACAAATGCTATCAGTGGAAGGCATGGCAGTGGACTCTTAAGCTGGGGACATGAGTGTGTGCTGCTCTGACAGTCAAATTGCAGGGAGGTCTGTAATATAATATGTAATGCAGTGGCTGGGATGCTGCATCTTCAGTGCAGTGTGCTCTGAGGGTGAACTGTAGTCTGAGTTGGTAGCTGGTGGTCATTTCTGTTATGTGTGTAATGGAAAAATGCAATAACATGAATTAAGGTATCTTCAATTCTCTTCTAGGTCCATGCAAAAAGTGATGACCTGGGTAGAGGGGGAGATAATGAGAGCAAACTAACTGGAAATGCTGGACCTCGTTTAGCTTGCGGTGTAATTGGAATAGCCAAGTGCTAACTGTTGTACCTGAAATGTTTAAGATGGCAGTGGGAAATGAGCTGTATTTCATTGTGATTGCTGTTCTTGCTCTTCTTTGTGCAAGCAAAAGATTTATCACTTAATCTCATTACTACTCTGCGTTCTTGAGTATCAGTTTAACTGGTGAATACTGACATAATTTTGTATTATGTATATTGCAATTAAAGTGTTACTAATGGAAAAATCTCTGTAGTCTTCTGCTAAAGCATCTGCTGTGTAACCATTTGAAGTGCAGTCTTCGCTCCTGTGCTCTGTAATGGAAGATGGTTGGCAGGGATCACATGCTGAACACCAAAGCTGCTCCTATATTACAGGATTTAGAAGATGAGGAGTCTTAAGAGCTCTAGCAAGGCTACTCACTCACCAAATAGCAGTAGGCAGTTTGCAGCACTGTATGTTTCAAACTTGGGTAATAAACTTGCTGGGCAAAACGTATGTTGGTCTTGCAGTCTATTAAAACTCTACCAGCTGATTTTTGTAAGGCTTGGACTTCATGTCAGTAGTTTGCAAGACACTGATAGCATCTGACAAACGGCATTGAGGCAGCAACCTTGGAACTGCTGCCTTGCTCTGTCAGTGCATCCCTGTAGGTGTTCCACACCCTGCATTAATAACCTGATATCTGCTCCGTATCCCAGCCAGTGCCTTTATGCTTTCTTACAGATGTGTCCTCTTGCTGTAAAATGTGACAGGTGTTGGGTGACAGAAGTCTGGTGCTGGGGGGAGGGGAGCCTGAAATGTGTGAGATGGTCTGTTTGCAGCATACATCCTGGAGTCATTGTGTGGTGTTGGAGTGGGGGCTGGGTCCTTGTGGACAGATGCAGAAACCTCCCTGTGGTGTGAATTTGGGGTTTGTGTTCAGTGGTAGCCTGGATGCATTGGTGAGGACATCTCCTCCTTCAAGCTCTACAGAGGTTTCTAATAGGGAGAAAGCCTGGAATAAAATGCATGTACAGAGGCAGGAGTTCTATATTCAAGTTCCTCAAGTTTTGTCAGTGGTGTAATCACTGAGATTGCACCAGCTCTTGCTTTTCTTGTATGTACCTTGCAGACACAGATTTCCAAGTCTTAATAGAAAAAATTGAGTTTTAATGAGGACTTGTATCAACATTCCTTCTATCTTGTACATAAGTGAATACTCATGGACATAGTAGGTTGTACTTCCAGTGACACCCAAATGCCAGTGTAGCATGTTACAGATGGAATGGCTTTTGGGATAGCAAGAAGATGGTAAAAACACTGAACTTACATTCATTACAGGTAGCAAACAAATGTGTGTAAAGCCTCTACCTCTTCTGGTGGGTTGGCCTGTGCTCTCATTAAGCTGCAGCTGAAGTAAGATAGTAGGTGTACCTTTCAACCTGCTTCTTAGGCATTGAGGATCTACAGCCTCCTTACACTTAGCTTAGAGGATGGCTGTGTTGTCTCCCTATTCCCTAAGGGGGGGGGGGGGGGGGGCTTGGGAAGCAGGTGCACAACAACAGCAGGGTGAGCAGCAGAGGATGAAAGCTCTGGCAGCTCCACTGTTCAGCCATGCTCTAGAAGTAGAGCTTCACGTTCAGCTGTCTTTGGTATTGTTGGCTTCAGGCACCAGCCAGAAGTCAATGCTTATTGGAGCAGGCAGAAGCAATACTTGGTTTATATACATGCACACACCCTTAAGTGGCAGGCACAGGCTCAGTAATCAAGGTATTAGTTGTTAACACTGCTGTCTTTATCTGTAATGGATGCTTACATTGAGCTGACTATTCAAATACAGTTTTTTCTCTTTCTGAAGCCATACGTTTGGTGGTCAGTTCAGGAGCAGGATACACTTATATGTGATGCACCCCCAGCATGGTTACTGCTTCAGAAGGCAATAAAGCATCATGCAGACAATATCCACAGTTCTCCCTCACTCCAGTTTTCCAGAAAGGGAGTGAGTACAGAGGTGGCACTTGTGTGAACAGATGAACCCTCCATTTCTTTATTCTTGCCTTGAATCTTTTAATGAAAGTGGATTTGTTTAAAAAAATAATCCTACCTCCATACAGAATTATGGCAGTTCTTACTGTGAGAGGGTCTTAAACGTGACAGCGGTGTCTGGCTGCATGTGGAGTTAAGTGTGAAACAGACATGAAGGACACAAGTTTTAACACATGGAAGCTGAGTTCACTACAAGTATGTAAACAGGTTTTTCTTTCTCTTTATTCTGCTATTGCAAGAACATAAAAATATATGTCCTCTTCCCCATTCATAACTCCGCATTTGCTTTCCCTCCCCTCTCCCTCCCCCAGAAGAAAAGTTCCTCTGCCACAGAGCAGCTATGGAAAAGTACTGATGTAAAAAAGCAGCTGCCCTCACTTGGGGGGGGGGGAAAAAAAACTTTAAAAGCAGAACACGCCTATAGCAAGGAAAAAAAAATTAAATATGCACAGGATTCATACAATTTTTCCACTACACTTTCAGAGCATAACGAGGTTCAATTGAACACCTGGTGCAGCCCGAGCCTCGCGTTCAGTGCATGGGCTGATCAGAGACCGATTCAGCATGGACGTGTTGGGGCTCAGGCTGCTCGGCGTCACGCAGAGGGCTCTCAAGACTGCTTGCACCCAAAGGGCCGACCACAAAGAAGCAGGATTTGCCCTGTTAAAATCTGCCCAAATTCTTTAAGTAACCCGGAGAGAAAATGGTAGAAGTTTGACAAACACAAAAATAAGCATTCTTTTTCCATCAGTCCAACAGGTACAACTCTCGGCGGCTCAAAACTTAAGACCTACCTCTTGCAGGCTTACAGGAGGTACGCATCATTAACACAGCGGTAGCAGCCCGGGTTTGTGAGAACAAACAGGCAGCACGTTAAAATCCTCAAGCATTTTCTCACTTCCCCACCAACTCCCAGCCCCGCTTCAATAAAAACAGGCTTTGCGTCGCACATTGTTTTTTGGTGTCTTTCTTTGATTTCTCTTTCACCCCACTTTCCACATGGCTGCCAGTGAGTAACGCGTACGGAAGGTGCTGAAGCGGTGCCCTCCCCGCTCGCCTCACAACCTCACAAAGTCGCCCAGGGACGGCTGAAGGCGTCCCCTTGAGTCTGATGAGGCGGCGTTTAGCACAGAACCACTTGGAGGGAGGGGGGAAAGGGAAAAAAAAGAAAACAAAAAACGGCCTCGGTCGCACTGCAAACGGCGAGCGGAACACTGCCAGTACCCCCGCAATTCACATTTCCAAACTAACCTTTACCTCCCACGGTCAGGTAGATCATTAAAATGCAGCACGCTAAAACTCAGGGTGACTGTTACAAATAAAAATTGGCTTCCGTGAATAGCTACACAAACAGATGGATTCCTTTTAACACATAGAAACAGCACAGTCTAATTTAGACTCCCGTACAGCGTCAGCAGTTCAAACTTAAAAGATGTTGAACGATCCTTCTCCACTTCAGTGCAGTGTAGGAAGAATAGCACACGTTAAAGTTTGTTACGAAAATAGAGTTTATTAAAAACACATCCCTATTGTTTTGAGGAGCTTTCACCGTTACCTTTTCTTAAATTAAAAAAAAAAAAAAAAAAAAATAGAAAGCACTTCTACTTCTGATTTGTAAACTTTTTAAAGTCAAAACTTTAAAAAAGTTACAGCAAAAATGGGTAATATTTTAATCATATCTTCAGTATTTTTGTGTTACGCTGTGGCTATTTTAAATAGAAGGGAAGCAATCAAATTGCTTACAATTCCCCGCCAACTACCGAGGGGCTGATAGAAGCAGAAGCAGGTATAATACAGCAGACTGTACAACTCTAAAGCTCTACACTCCAACAAATGTCCCTGTCCTCGGCTGAGAGATTCCAGTCCCTAGCGAGGAGCCTCTGCGACCGCGCTCAGATCCTTTTCAGCTTGTTCCACGGATGAGGTAGCCTCAGATGTCAACTCTTCCTCAGGCTTTACGCCTGAAGGTTCAGACTCTCCTTTAGGAAGTTCTGAAACAACGTCTGCGTCTTCCATTTTGCCGCTATGAGATTCGTGGTTTTTGTCACCATCTGCCCTGTCTGTCACCTCGGGTTTTTCCTTTCCTCGGTTTTCTTCCTTGTCTCTGCGAGACTCCCTATCTCTAGAATCTCTCTCTCTGTCTCGATGTCCACTGGACCGCCTGTTTCTGTCCTCCATGTCCCTATGCCTATCGCGCTCGGGGCTCCTCCTCCCCCATTCTCTCCTGTCACGATTTCCAAGCCGCTCGTGATCTCGGTCATCGCTGCGGTTGCCGTAACGCTCGCGGTCGTTTTCTACCCGATTGCCAAAAGATCTCCTTCCGAACCTTTCCTGCTCCCTGTTAGGGGTGAACGTCTGCCTGTCGTTCCTGAACTGCCTCCCGTCTCTGTTCTCCTCGGGTCCGCTGGGCCCTCCGCTTCCCGGCATCCCCCCAGGCCTCACAAAGTGGCCTGGCGGAGGGAAGGGGGTTTTCATTCCATGGGGAGGAGGCATCCCAAAGCCCCCCGGACCCGGTGGGGGCCCTCTGTGCATCATGTGGGGCGGCATGTGTCGCGGCGGCATCATGGGGAACCGCTGCATAGGAGGCGGTGGCATTCCTGGCGGTCGCTGCAGCGGTATCAAGCCCGGCCGGGCACCCAGGAGGCCGGTGGATGGAGTCTGCAAGCCAACAACAGGGGCCGGAGGGGGTGGTGCGACTCCTTGGGTGCCTGAAGCAAAGAAACAGAAGCACAAATTAAAATAATGTCATTTTAAAAACGTTCAGAAAGTCTCGTGAAATGAGTAACACAGAAATGGTGTGTGGGGAGAGCAGTCCGCAACGTGTCTTGTGATAATCTGCACGCTGTCCAGAGAGCTCTGTCCTTCAGCAGAAGCTTCTTCTGTGCTACAAATAATTACTGTTGAGACAGACAGCAGCTATTTGCTTCTCCTCATGGCCACACTGTTTGCAGGTCTGAGTGCCTCAAGTCCGACTTCGTGCCTTGCTTTGGCTGCTGACCAAACGCCTCCCTAATGGGTTATGCTTCACAGGCTTCCACGTTACAGACACATGTGCTACCTCAGCTAGCTCTAGAACACTTCTCCTCTATGATAAGCACATTCCTGGCTAAAATGCCTGAAATTTCAGCTGGGTTATCAACAAGATTTCTGAGTGCAGAAAAGGCAGCAGTCAGCAGTAAGTGATGGGGAGCTAAAGGCAGAGCAGCGCTGGGAAAGGAGCTGGGAGCTACGCAGCTCCATCTACCCTTCCCAAGAAAATTGGTAACACAAGTTTGGTTTTGCAATGTAAAACCAAAAGGAAACGCAGCGGAGAGTTTCTGGATTTTTTTTTTTCCCAACAGTTCTCTATCTTTTGCAGAATCATAGAACGGCTTGGGTTGGAAGGGACCTCAAAGACCACGCCATTCCAACCAGCTGCCATGGGCAGGGCTGCCCCCACTAGCACTAGATTAAGATAGAATCATAGTGTCAACTACTCTCCATGTTTCATTCTCCTTCCGGAGTACTGGAGTTTTGGTTTCAGCATGATCTTCCTAAGAGGAACAAGAGGAATCTCTCAAAGCCAGCTGACAGCAACACAAGGAGCTGTGATCAAAAGCTGAGGGGTACGAAGGGCAGATGGGTGCTTTGCACCATTAAGTGTGTGCAGCTCATCATGCAAGTCCTCTGTGTTCAACCCACACTATTGGCTCATGCCCTCTGCCTTTCGCACCGGATCCATCAGCCCCAGGCATTTCTGCTCACAAGGAATTTACCTGCAAATAAGCTCTGAGAGAGCATCCCTATATAGACATTTTTGAAGTAAAATCCAAAATTATTTCCCCACACATTAATGAAAATGAAATGCAAGAATGCAGCTTACATGCAGCAAGTTTGTAACTACTGCCCTTGGGCAAAACTAAAATGCCAACCAGCCACCTAAATTAACATTGAAATTAAATGCTTGGCAGTGTCACACTGAAAACTGCATCTTGAGCAGAACAGAGCAGACGTGCTGTTGTGCAGACATCCCACCTTCCAGTCGGACATCACAGCTGATTTATTTAGCATCTGCAGCCCAGCTAAGCCTGAGCTTTCTGCAGAACTACTGCCCTGCCACCACACCACTCCTCACACTAAGGACCTGTCTGAAGAGAAACCTTTTCATGTACTTCATACTGGTGATAGAAGGAAACTACGTTTCACTGATGAGTAAACCTCGGGGAGCAAAGAGATCCATGTTCTTCCAGTTCGTGGTGCCACCTTACCTTCCCCTCCAAGCAGCCACTTTTAAGACCCGGCTTGAAAGATGACACTCTTTGAAAACAATGATCCACCAGCAACAGCTTGCTTATTTTTTTCTGAGGTTTTTCTTTTTCCTTTTCAAGATAAGCAGCCCCTTCCCCCTCAGGTTCAAAACTAGGGCAACCTGTCACCTTGTCTGAGCTCCTCCTAGACATCTGGCGAGACAGATACATGGCTAATGGCGCCTTCCAAGAAACTTCTTTTGCTGAGTTTTGAGATTCGGGGATATTTTTAAGTAAATTCTTCCACAGAATTTTCAAAATAAGTCAGAAAGGAAGAACTAATATTTAATGGGCTGAAGAAGATAATAGGCATGTTTCTGCTCTACAGCAGCAGATGAAGTAAGGGCTATGACTGCATGAGGCAAGTGAGATAAGCTTTTTTAAACAAACGATACCTGCCATTTCAATCTCCCGGCCATATTTCTACACAAAACAATGCATGGAAGCAGCACAATGTATCTGGAAAGTCATTCTCCTTCAATCCAGACTGCACCATTAATGCATTTAATTTGTTTTCATTAAATCCCCTCACCTTTCCAGGCTGGAGTATTCTGCAGAAAGCACTGTTAGTATCTACTTGTGCTGACAAATGAGGCACTAATTAAAAATTTACTCCAAAAATGTCCAGAAATACCCCCAAGTTAACTGAAAATGTTCAGCAAAATTAGTGGCACAGATCATGTGCAACGCCTGAGAAAATTCAGAGCCTTTTGTTGCTTTACATAAGGAAGGAGAGTATGCAAAATGTAAATAGTTTATCAAACTGAAGAGAAATGCAGCAATTAAATTATTTAATGACCATCTCATACCTGTACAAACGAGTGATGGAATTTATCTGCCCCAGCCTCAGTTTTATTTATGGGCTCACATTTGCAAGCCTTTTTGTAGGCAGCCTGGTCTTCTTGCTTATGGATACAGCACTCCAGCCATCCCTTTCACTGGCTGCTTCCTCTGCTTGAGCTGCCTCAACCATGGCTCTTATTACAAGAGATGGCTTTTATTGCTGGAGATACATCATCCTCAGGCCTTACACCTAAATGTTAATTCCATTCAAATGTGTAAAAATACAGACTGCTTTCAGAGTTTTTTTTTTTGTGACTTTTACCAATAATGCACATTTTACCAGTAATGCATAAGGAAAGGCCATGGGCACTTGAGAAGCCTTTAATGTGAAGAACTCCTACGAAGACCGCAGCCCCAACCACCTGAATGTTCTCACAGATGCAAGAGCAGCCACCCAGCATCAAAAATGTCCTGCTTTCACTTTACTCATAAAGAACAGCCCAAATGCTACACTTGTCCTGAAGGAGTGTTTTCTATCCAGAGAGCTCACAGCAGGTGTCCTTACTGTATTGACAATCAGGTAAAAAGCCAGATTGCTGTGGCCCTGTAATCCTGATCATCTTCTCTTCTGGCTGGACACATTCCCTTGTGATAATTACCGGTGTTAAAAATGCTAGCATGGGACAGGAGTGTGGCATCCCAGTAGTTGTGTGGCTTTTTTTTTTTTCTTTAAATTGAACTCTGCTCCATAAGATGACAGTATCTCACAATTGTTAAATTTCTTGTCGTATGCGTTGTTACAGGAAAGCAAGTGACATTTTCTGCATTTAACACCTTGCTTCATATACAACTCTGTCAACTTGGATAAAAGTACACATGAGAACCCAAAGTCAAAAGCTTTGGAATCCAGCAGATCATCAAACTAAGGGTTTCATAAGGCTTATGCTTACATTCCGCAGTTCTGCTTGCCACATTAATTCTCCCATCATCCTCCAATAGGCAATGCTGAATGTTAAACCTAGAACATCACTTACTATCAAGGAATTCTTAGAAGAAGCACCAAACACAATGTTTTGAGTCGTGTCTTTTTCTGATGTTTCATGAAGAACACTTTAAGAGCAGGTCAAGAACATAAAGAAGCCTAAATTTAAGAGTCTTAATATCACTTCACACCCTAAACAGCTTGCTATAAATGCCAACATTTTTCAGCAGTTAGTGCCCATCACTGAAGCCAACAGGAACTTGCCCCTGTTCACTTAAGATGCTTTAAGAAGGAAGCAAGAGCCCAGCTATGTATGTGTACAGTGTTGGTTACCAATGTTAACGTTTCTACCATCCCCACTTTATACAACATAAACACTGCAGTGATCCAGGACAAGGGGTTCATCAAGGCAAAAATGAATTCCACCAATGGTGCTTTAGAGTTGATGTGTTCCCTTACCTCTGAATTCCCATTCAGTACTATTAGAAATGTAACATTCTTATATATAATTAGTAAGTATGCAGTGTTACGCTTTTAAAATGGGCAAACAAGAAACTTGGAAACATTAGGCTTACCACTGTTCATAACCTGTACTATGAAAATGCGCCTTCCTCCTTAGTCCTCATACACATGTTGGAATAGATAATATTCAGATGAGCTCAGAGAAGATGATACACTGTCTTCTATAATTTAATGCAGACTACAAAAAGTCCATGGATAGCAAACCAGGGAGGAAGCAAAGAACTGTGTTCAGTGTGCATTAACAGGAAATGAAAACCAAACTCACTGAAAACTATGGTATATTATTCTTTGACAATACGTAATTATCACTGTAGGAATTTTGGTAAAGAGAGCATTAGACAAAAACCTACCAACTGCAATATGATGCGTTTAATCAAGATAATAGATCACAATCTGAATATTTGAAACACAGCATCTGAAACAGCAATTTATTACTGATCCATATTACAGCATTTGCTCAACAGGAAAAACAAGTTGGCAAATCAGAAATGATATAAAGCTGTCACTTTCTGCAGAATGTACATGTAAAAGGAGTCTAAAAATATCTCCTAGGCAGATCATTTTTAAAGTGACACGAGGACACACTCACAAAGCCAGTAACAATCTGGATAATCTTGTTCCAATCAAGAACAAGAAGCTGTAACAGCAGTGAATACGATCAAGGATACAACTAAATCAAAACAACCTGAAGGTCTTTTTTTTTTCTTGTCTTCTTTTGTTTCTGTTTTAAAGAAATAAACACAAAAAAAAAAAAGACAATGTCCACAAGAGATCACCTCTCACTGAAGCATAAACACGTCTTTGTTGGAAGTGATGAAATAATTACATTGGAGGAACAAATGAAATTGGTGGAGGTGAAACAGAATGTAACTTACAATACTAAGAAAGCATATGAAATCTTACAATCATTGATTTGGAATGACTTTGTAACATATCTTCCATATGAAAACCAAACAGATAGATAAGCTTCATTCTGAAGTTACAAAAATTAGAAAAGAGTCCTGTATTTGTACATTCTACGTAAGGCAAGCAAGGTTACTGAATTTGAGAGTCTCTTCAAAGCAATCTTCATTCCTTGAATTCAGCTTTGCTGAGGTAAGTTCTTCTATCCTGCCCAAATATTCGAAGACCATCTCTTCATTCTTCTTGTTAAACTACTCAAGCCCCTTTACCCCTACTTCCCCAAGCAGTCCTCATGACATACTTCATGATGCTGTCAAGCAAATCTTTCTTCCACCTTCTTTGTCTCAGTTTGGAGAGCCCCATCATGGGCATGATAAGGAGCAGTTTAAGAGGACCCTGTGAGCAACTAGTCACACGATCAGTCGTATATTCAAATTGCTAAGCCATATGCTTGCAAACACAGGTTTGATTAGTGTGAAGCATGACTCCCTCACCTGCACTTTCCCCAAGGCTAACTGAGAGTGATGCTGCTGTACCTGCTCACTTACTTCATCCAGGTCATTTGCTTCTGCACTGCACACTACATCTACACATTATAACAGTCAGGCCTTCCAGTCCTTGGCTCTGGGACTGGGATGCTTACATAGATAGCATCTCACACCCATACACATGGTGAAGCCTCAGCACACTCCATTTCCCAGGCTTTGATTTCCCTAGGAGTGAAGCCTGATGCAGAGCGAAAAGGAAGGAACGACGATGCAACCTGGCCAGCTCTTGAATTCAGATGACAGGGAGCTCAAGGCTCAGGGGACACTTTGCAATCTCTTCAGCATGCATGGCAGTAAGCATCACCTCCATCACTGTTTTCTTCTAGCTCACAGGGAGACTGCATCTGGACTCCCACACGCAGAGTTATGCCCCGTTGTTAAGTGAATTGAGGTGGTTTTAACACAAGTGTTTCATTGGTGTAAACTTACTGAAAAGACTCAAAGACTGAAACTAGTTTTCTTGTATCACATATGTGATGCGACTAGCTCCCCTTAACTCCAAAATGTCAAGATGGAATTATTTCACCTAACTCCTTGATTCTCTAACTTCTTAAAATAAGATGCTCATTAACATTAAAATGTGTGTGTTTCTTTAAATAAACACACATCTCTTAACTATTATCTTGAGGCTACTTTGTAAGTCTATCTTAATGCATAAGCAGACAATCTCAGAAAAAGAAGAAAGTTTCTATCTGCCTGTTGATGAGACCAACTGCTGAGAGCAGTCACTGACTCCATGGACAGCTTTATCCACCTCGACTACTCAGTAAACAGCTAATAGACATAAAGCCAAATTCTTCAGTTTCACATTTACCAAATTCAGCTTCCTTGAGTTTGTAAGAATAAGAAAGCTACCACCCAAGTAATGGACACAAGTAATTCACAAGTAATTTACTTCACTCCAATCTTCTTTATAAAGTAGTTTTGTTCTGTGTACAGAGGCACAGCGAACTGCAGACACACTGGCTTGGAATAAGAAATTCCAGTTATGCTGCACAAAGACACTTCAAAACTTCAACAATAATTGAAGTTTATTGGTAATGCTGTATTACAATTGTTAAAAATTTAATTTGGTCATTAAGAGCGGAAGATATTTATTTTTACTTCTTAAACAACACCTTTCTGTACTCCATAAATATTCAGCTACTGATTTTGGATATTAACTTTTTAAAAGAGTTATTTTCAGAGAGAAGAGGCACTTCAGTTTTTGAAAAATCCCTTTCAAAAGCTCTCATCTGGAGTTTCTAACATGAAGCGTCCAAAAATCTCTAGTCACAGCTGGAAAATGTAGTCTTCAAATGTGAAAGAACAAGTGAGCACCCAGGGACGATTTTTTTTTTTTTTGCTGTTTTGCAGTATGCACTGCATATTTCTGGACAGAAAATACTTAAAACTGTATGTCCCATTCACTTGTCAGGCACTTTGTTAGAGATCTAAAATATCATAAATATAACAACCTCAGTAGGAAATGTTTTTATGAGTGTATGTATTCTTGACAGTGATACACGAAGGACACTTCTAAGGTAACAACTTGGTAGATGGTTTTGAAATTTATAGAACTACAGGACTGAATAAAACTTATTCTGTGTTGTTTTTTTAACCATTTTATTAAAATCATTCATTCCATACATAAAAAAGTATACCATATTTTCATAGATTTTTAAAAATACACTAAAAAAATACTGTACTGCTGTAAAGATAAATTTCTAGTAACCTCTATACATGAAATAATTGAGTCTAAAATTCAGCTCAAATGCCATACAAATGTTTTAAGTTTATATGTCATAAAAACCTCCATTTGTTAAAGGAGGCAACATGGCATTCTGTCCTCTATTTCTAAGTTAAACGTTACAGCTTTTTTGTTTGTTTATAAAACAAATCTTGACTAATAAAGTTTTACCGCTTCTCGTAAAATCAAATATTTAAAAATATTTAAAAGCCAAAGAGGACAGAGATTTCAACAGTTTTAAGAAATCTACTCTACTTCACCGTTAACTGAGTCAGCAGCAAAATCAAAATTATACTATAAATTCAGAGAACAATAAAACAGAAAAATATACACAAAATGAACTTACCAAGAAGCGGAATAGCTTGGGTGACAGGAGCAGGTACATTAGTAGGTGCTACAGGAGGTGGAACGGTCGCATATATTTTGGAACTATCAGTAGTTTCAGCATTCCCTCTGGATCCAGAAACCACTGTTGGGATGGGATTTCCTACAGATGCATCTTTTGTAGTGTCTTCATTTACTCCAGCTGCTGTAGCTAAGGAACAACGCAGTGACATATTAAAAAATAAGTCAGCTTTTCTGCTTGCGTGGTAGCTTCCTTCTACCATTGCTTGCTCAGAATTTAAGCACTTACAGTTTGGGATGTTTACTGCTGGAGTGTGAGGAACAGATACTGGAGGAGTTATAGGTGGTGGTGGTCCAGGAGGAAGAAAGCCTATAAGAAATGTACGCATTAACGCTACACATCATTTACCAACATGTAGCCGTGCTGTTTATATGGCAAATACTATTATTTGGTTTATGGTTAAAAGAAATACTTAATATCCCTATGAATATACCTGGAGGCAAATGCATTGGGTTGAAACCAGGTCGTAAAAATGGAGGTGGTGGTGGTGGTGGCACTCCAGGAGCAAATCCAGGAGGCGGAATTCCTAAAGGCGCTGTGAAAGCAGGTGGCTGGAGTGCACCAACCACAGGAGGACCTGAGGGATGTGGTGGAACCTAAGGGAAAAAAAAAGGAGAAGTGTGTTACCTCAAGACTGAACGCATTATTCCTTGTTTAGATGAAGACTCTCTTCCACGTTCAGCCTGTTAAACAATTTAAGCTATCTTAAATTACACTGCAGCAAGGTGGCTTAAGTAACAGCAGCCAAAAGACTCCTACAGCTTAAAGTATCAACACTGATGTCATTTGCCTCTGTTCTTAAATAGTAAAAAAAACCATTCCCTACGCTAAATCATTATTACTGCATGATGACAAGTCATCTAAATATACACTTTACACGGTAGCTGAAATTCATTTTACCATCTGGCGCAAAGCACTATTAAACCACAAATGTGAATCAATTAAAAGCCTTCTCTTTTTATTTATTTTTTTTCCATTTTGCTACCTGAGTTTGCATACTAGAGTGAATTTTCTTTCCTTATTCTTTATTTTTAAATTCTGGTAGGTATCAAGCTGTTTCTGAATGAAAACTGTTCAATTAAACTGATTACTAGACTCATAATTATTAATTTACTATAAAAGATACACCGAATGTGCAGGAATCAAAAGGAAAAAATCAAAATATGTCTTGTACTTAAAATCTGACTACTGAACTGAAGGAGAGCTGTGTAGACAAGTGACCATAACTAACCCGCCTGCATCAAACTTCAGAACTGCTACACAAAGGCCCTACCTCACATAACTATGGTGTAAAGGGAAAGCCTATTTTACTTTATTCTTGGGACTGAACAAAGTGGCAGTAAAGTGAACTAAGTCAAATGGCCTTAAACCTGCAAAGATGTTTAAAGTTGCCAGGTAACTAATGGCACTTCAAACTTTTGTTCCAGCTTCTTCACTAATGGCTATCGGTGAGGTGGGGCAGATTAAAACTTCAACTATTAGAATTATTAAATCAACTAATTATGAGTCTCAAATTTACTGATTAGGTTTTAATTCAGAAGTGTCACTTTTTAATTTGTTATTTATTTTTGTTTCACAATAACATTCATTTTAGCCCTGGCCTGAAGTTATGCTAAATGAACAGGATCTGAGACACCAGTGCACATGACAAGAAAAAACAAGAACCAGAAAAAAACCTGAGAGGTTGACAAAAGTTACAGGCGGTCCTATGTGGGACAGTTGGTTGGACTGTGCAGGTGCTTTACAGAGTGTTAGGTGAACAACAACCAAACTGCACAGAAATCCTGAAACTTCTGGGTACCAGGACCATCCAAGGCCAGCACTGAATAGGTAGGCGAGCTCAACCCAATAATACCACATAGGGCTGACATTGCGCAGATGAACACTAGTACTGAGTAATTCTAGGGGTGCTTGCATTCAAAGGTTTAGAAAACGTACTCCAAAACCATAATGACTTAAGTCCTGGTAGGTCCTTTTGTTTATTTGCAGGCACTCCTGCAGAGAAAAACAGCTTGAAAAAAAATTGTTTATAGGTACTGCAATAGAACTGCTGATTGCACAAATGTGCTTATATAGCATGAACTTACTGAAGGAATTGAGCAAGGCGAACGTGAAACAGGGGCAACTATGCTAAGTGCTGCCAGCTCTTACACAGTGAAAAGCAGAGAAAACTGTATGAATGGCTTCAGAAGGGTAATGAATAGTAAGATAGTGACTGAATGAGAACAGAAGTAACATCAAAGGAAAATCATTTAGGTAGATACCAGAGGATATTCACACCTAATTATCGAAGTTTAACCGCTCTATTTATTCCCCTCCCTCAAAAAATTAACCCTCCAAGACACGATTTTACGTAACCTGGTAAAAAGACAGTAGAAAATTGTGCAAAAACATCATATCTAATTTAAAGTTTCTCTGTTAAAGAGATGGAACCAGTGTCTAATAAGCACTGACAGACAAAAAGGACAGAGGACTGGTGAACAATTTCATAACAATAGCCAGTAGACCGGAAAAAACAAGAGTAACACAAATTCTGCAGAGGAGACCTTTTACTAATGGGGAGATTTCTTACTGGGGGGAAAAATGGTATTTTATTAGCAGCATTAGAAACTGGAGTGACTGAGCCCTCAATAGCAGCACAGTTTGTGTTACAGCATCTCAACAAACGTGTCTCGGGGTTTAGTTTGTGTCCAGATACCACTGTTTTTTAAAATACACCTCTCAGACTGAGAATTGAAGGAGAATCACTGGCCTGGCATGGTCTGCATCCATGCTCCAAGACAAATATCTGTGTAAGAGCACCTGGAGTCTCCACTGGGAAGACCAGCAAGGAGGAGCCTGCCAGCTTCAATGTAAAGCGTATCTAATGGAGGAGCTGTCCAAAATCCATCTAGTTGTAAGGAGGAGGAGCATGTGGTACTTGGTAACATGCCAGGAAATAAGGGAGGTATGCACATTTTGGATTGTGGTTTCTGGATGACAATTCATTAAGCAAAGAAAATGGATTCTGGGCTGGACTGGGAAACTTACAGTAAGGGCAGTCACGGTAAACTTCAGTTTATCACCCTAGCAAGGTCTGAGCCATTCTTCACTGTAGAAGAGTGACAGTTTTGGTAAAGCTCAAAACAGTAAAGCTCAGAATTGAACACGTAACACAACTGGCATCACAAGTGCTATTAACTAACACAAGTGTCTCTCTTGACTGCTGAGAATTCACCTTCAATGCTGCAATATGACTTAAAATAAATAAGGACCTACCCTCAGAGCGGACCACTGAGGTGGACTGCTCAGATCTGCAGGAGTGGGAGCAGATTCAGCAACAGCTCAGAGATCTGAATCTACAGGCAAGAAAAGGGCTCATGCCAGTGGCACAACACAACAAAATTCCACCTATCTTGCCAACAACCCAGAATACTATAGCTAAAAAGTGCTGTGTGAGCTATCAGGCCGAAGAACTAGACTTACCTATGGGGGCTATCACTCGTAAAACATATTACTGGTTTTAAGCACCTTACTACTATTTACATTAATGAGTTTCATTTATTTTGACAGCAGGAGGCCAGTCTGCAGGCAGTCACACTCCTCACAGGCAACATCCTGCAGAGCAGGGCTTCTAGGTGAACAGCCCATGCACAGGAGGCCTCTTTGGGTTCCAGCACAGAAAGGAGTGACGAAGCTTTTTCAGATCCCAACTATTTAGTGGAACAACGTTAGGGCTGCAGACAGAGCACAGAGCTGCTAACCAGACCCTGGCCTCAAGTTGAGCTCAATGTCCAGGGTTTAAGATACTAATAGATAGTATGAGAAGCTGCTGGACACAACAGGTAACAGCATGAGAAGCTGGCAAAAGTTACAATCAGTACCATAAGGAATGGCTGGACATGACAGCTGGTTAGCAAGGTGCTTTGTACACAACATCCATGCTTCACCATAAGAAAGAACTATCTTAGAGAGAACAGGCTTTTGGCAAGGCCAGCATTGTGTAAGGAACAATTTCCTAGAATAGCATAAAGGATTTAGTATCAGGTAATGGCATCAAATTGCAGACCTGCATCTGTAAGATGTAAATCAGGGACCAACATGGAGAATCAATTAGTCCTATAGTCTATAGCCCTTGCAAGCCTGGAACAGAGAAAAAGAGGGGTGACTATAACAAAGAAGAGAAGTAGTGAGAAATGGGAGGATGAGGTATGGGAATCATGCATCCAATTGTTTGGGCATGTCTGTCAGGCAGCCCTACATTTCATTACCACAGCCCAGAATAAGACAATGCATCAAATCTGTTGACAGGTATCAAATCTGTTTTTCTGATCAGAGGAACAAAGGTGGACTGGGTGCTTTCCCTGGCTACAAAGAGTGCAACCTAACGGACCGATTGAGCATGTAGGTATCACTGCGTTGATGTGCATTTCCAGAAACAGGCAGCTAACCAACATTCTTAAAAGCTTTCCCACATCTTAAAGTACTAAACATGTTACTTTTACCACTAACACCACTACTATCATCACAGCTGAACTTAATTAGTAAGTTTTTAGAACTGTTTACAAGTTAATAAACTGTTTTCATTTTATGGTGTGCCAGAAAAGACAAATTAATTTTAAAAGTATAATACAGACTGAAGAACAGTTCAAAGCAAATCCAGAGGTGGAGGCCAAATACAGTTCTTCAATCCTAGCCTAAATTTGTGAAGGTGCAAGTATCTTAGTCATGGTAAAGCTTGTGTGGGGTGGATGAACTACCACCACAAACACATTTTTTTTAAATAGTTGGTTTTTTTTTTTTTTTTTATAAACACTTTCTTTTTCAGCACAGCACAGATTTAAGGGGAATAAAAATTAAAAAAACAAACAAAAACAGTACTATCTGATACAGTTAATTCTAATTAAAGCCAATTACAGCTAATGGCTATTAAATCTTCCTGAAATATGAGATTTAACTCCTATATTCATTTGCTAAGAACATCTTGGAGCATTTAAGAAATTCTGCATCAAAACAACACAGAACTCAACATACTATGTTCTCAAATCAAGTAACTGGTAAATTATACACATCTTCAAACAACATGAGTTCTTGGTCTTCTCTGAGTGTCTGCCATGTTGTAGTCCATAATATTTCTCACGATTTAAAGTAGTTTTATTCAAAACTTCCTCCCATTTGGAAGAAAGTATACTATCATCTTAACAGCGATACTACAAAACTACTAACACTCTTCTGTCAATAAGTAAAGCCAAAAGAAATAGATTTTTAAGCACTAAAGGGAATAATTGTTATTACACAATACTTAAACTAGTGATAAATTTCAGACAGTCTTCTTTTTACAAATGAACATCAATTAAAGAATCGCTATAACAACAAAGGCAGAATATGAAATTTCCCACACGGAAATCCCAAGGGCTGTTTAATGACAGCATACACAATACAAAAAAAACCACAAAAGCAATATGCTATTTTAGATCTGTAGCTGAGTTAAATCAGTAGTAAGGAAAACGAATTTGGAAGAAGCACAAAAAATTAATGCAGCCACAAAAGAGAGTGGATGTATTTCATCCTATTAATGAACTGCTGTAATAATTTATTTAGATTGCAACAAGAAGTAGTAGAAGTACAGTTTAACAGTACTTCAAAGATGAATTTGACAGACACATATATGCTCTTGTCTACATTAGTATTACGGCAACAGTGTAGTTTGGGAGCAAATTCTCCATCATTCCCATCAAGCTGATTCAGTTCCCAGTGCTGTCCTGGTACATGCAAACTACATCCTTCTTCAAGAAAACCATACCAGCCTCCCTGTTCCTGCTGGGCACAAAATGCAATCCAAACCTTAATGGATTTTATGGTTTTCAAGTCTTCTATTCCCACTGCAACTCAGCAGAAAAGGAACATTCTCCTACTAGACTGTATTGCTCCTCTAAGTAAAGAGAGTCAGGTATTGCTTTTGAGCAGGCACAAGACAGACAGACACACACACACAGACACAGACAGACACACACACAGACACACACACCACAAGATGATCTAGCTATACTTCACCATATACTCCTCCTTCTGTTAACGTATGCACTGCCACACTGAATAACTATTCAAGTTTTTGTTCAGTTATCTACAGTAAATGGGAAACAACTCTCACCTGCGGAGGAGGTACTGTAATTGGTGCAGGCATGGGAACAGGAATTGGAACAGGTAAAGCTTTAGGTATAGGTGACACTGGTTCATTATGCGTAGCTTCTGCACCACCATTCTGAGCTACTTCATTTTCAGCCTTCTTGGGAATCCCCTTCCACTCTACACAAAAAAAAACCAACAACATATACGTATCAGTTCTGAAAAAGCTGACAAGTAGTCAAATATTACCATGTAAAATCCATATGCTTTGTGATGTTTACAGAAATTACTTAACTAAAACAATTTTTCAGAAAATAAGAAGAGTTATGAAACACAGAGTTATGAGACATTTTAACACATTTCTAAGTACTTTTGGACACAATTACAGCAAATCGCTGAAAAAATGGCAATTAAATTTATTCATTTTATTAGCTATTGTATCTCACAGCTCCTTGCACTGTCAGCATTCACACGTTCTGACACATTAACCAAAACAGGCTGTTTTGGGCCACTTGCTTGTCAGAACTTCTTGGGAAAAGACAGCAAAGCAGAAAAAACGGATTGGAGAACAGGCATTATGGGAAAGAGAACACTCAAACACCTGAGGTTACGTTTAAAATCAGTCAGACTTCTATTTAAAAAAACAACTCCCGCCTGTTTATCATGAAAGCACACTACAATTTAAAGTACTAACTACCTAAGTTAGGGCTAATTTGACAGAATTAAAATTTAAAGAGAAAAGCCTGAAGTAACATTTCAGTAGTGAGATAAAACACCACACAATGGTTGCACCGTTAAAACCAACACAGTAGTCTAGAGCACCAGAAGCCTAAGGCAAATTCAATGCTTTTTTTTTTTTTTTTAAAGTATTGCTTTCATTTAATGCTACTTTTAGAAATCACAACAGCCAGCAGACTAGCAATTCTGTGCTGATTTTGAACCTGTCACTGATTGAAGTTGCTGATACTGAACAGGTAGTTTTCTTAATACAATCACAGAAGCCCAGTATTTTCACTGCTTACAACAAAACAACAAGATTTCCGTTTAGGTCAAGATAAATACATGACTCACTAATGGAACTGATCCTGAGTACACAACAAACAATATAAGCAAACAAATATACAAACAAAAGGCACTTTTTAACTGAAATCATAATGTTGCTGTCAGATCAGTTCCTATATGTGTTCTCCAAAGACAAGCTCTTTTGCAACAGGTAGCTCACACAAACCAGAGGGGAACCAGGCTCTAGGACTGATGAGCACTTCCAACATCAATTACTATCAGTGGCAAGGTGCAAGCAGCTCAGTGCTTGTCTGGTGTCCAAGTGCAACATTTAGCTCAAGCTCTGGTAATCCAACTGCTTAACCCCTGATGGGAACTGCCATTAACTGCTTGTAAACTGTCTCTTATCTATGGTTTGTACATCCTGTGCTTCTCAGCCATTTCAAGCACTTTATATGCAACTCAGAGTCAGAAAAGTCAGCCATACCAATTTCACTGCATCAGTACAAAGGACAACTTTTTAAAAAGCATTTAAAAAGGTAGCAATACTTTACCTGGACTAAGAGTTTCATTGTCCAACATTCCACCTTCACAGAAGCTTTCAAGATCTTCAGGCTTCACTTTGTCCCATGGTATGTAAGTAACACCTAATTCTACATCCCAATACTGCTTGTAATCTGGCTTTATTCCTTTATTCAAAGCCCACGCAATCTTGAGGAAAAAAATATATGTAGTTAGTAATGTTGTCATTTTAATGGTTTAAGTTATCAGTTATCAGTTATGATAAAATAGCACATCCAGAAAAAGGCTACAAAGCAAACAAGTATATTCTAACTGAAACAGCAGAAAAAACACTCTGAAAATAGAAGGTTTTTATTTTTTTAAGGCACAATTAGTTCTTATGTCTCTGCTTGACTCTGGCACATGATTTGCAAACACATATACAGATGGTTTTTTCTAATGTTCCCCACTCACTATTATTAATTTTATTTCCCTTCGGAGGACAGCGTCACTCTCAAATATGATGTTTCACAAAAGCAAACACCTGATTAATAAGTGTGTTCTTCCTTAATTATTAGTACTCTTTGTAGGACTGTAACTGTGTTTAATTATAGATAAGACTATTAAGCAGGAGCAAGAAAACCATAGTTGCAGTCCACCAGAAGAACACCATTTACACAACTGCATCAGTTACACAATTACTATCAGTTTTTCAAAGAAACTGATACAAGTTCTTTTAATGACGTGATAGAGTAGGAAGAATACATATTAATAAAGTCATTCATTTACATGAATTTACAGAATACCACATCCAGACTATATAGAAGTCCAAAATACCGACAAATTTAGAATAGATAAAAAGGAATTACAGAAATTACAACAGCTTGACATTATCCAAGAAATACCTTTATCGATTTCTGATTGACTTTGAAGTTTCCTCTGCTCAATTTTTGTAGGGCACGATAAGCGTCTTGTCTGTGAACCATTACAATATAGGCACATCCTCTCGGTGGTATCATCTGTTTGTATTTTAAGAAAAAAGAAATGTGTTAACAGTAACCAGGTAGCAACATACAAATGTTAAATTACAGAAAATTGTAACAAACTGGTGTTACAAAAAGGATTACTAGGTATGAATGAGAATGTTAGTTTAAGAGGCTAAATCTTCAGCCAGCATCTTATTCTAGAAATAAATGCTTCTAATAAAGGTGAGAACACGGACTCCTACAGCATGTTTAATCCTTACAATTTTCCAACAGCATTCACAGAAGCACTGTGGCCTAAGAATTAGTTAATCTGTCGGAAAAAACCAAGAAAAACTAATACCTCTGCTTTATTCTGAATACCACAGATTGCCATCTGTACCTGCACACTGTTTTATCTGCAGTTTTATAATCATTCTGATTATGTACAAAGAACTTGAGGGAAAAAAATAGCTTTGATTATGTTTTACAAAATTTGAGAATAGCAAGAAAATCAGACACATCCTCTTTAAATAAAATTCCACAATCATACACACACACCCTTAATACAGCCATATAATACTACCTCTCTGTGCTTATGTCTGAAAAGACAGAAGAGAACAGACAAGGAACTCAATGATCCTTTCTTATTCCATTCCCTCTAGAAAAAGGGTGAGTGTTCTGAAAACATGAGTTTTCACTATCCCAAAGGCATTTTTAATACCCCAAATAGCAAGCAACTGCCTTTTTTTCTTTCCAAATCAGAGGACAAGTGAATTGAGTTTTCACATTAGAAAACACAATCATAAAGGAAACAACAGCCCTTCAATCTTTTGACGTATTGAAATAAAGCTAATTTGAAACAGTCTGAAAAGCATTTTTGAAGCCTAGCCTTGCACTGAACCATTTATACTTACATTTATTGATTCTATTGGGCCAAACTCCTCCAAGAGACTTCCAACATCCTGCTGCGTAGTCCTTTTGTCAAGTTGTCCTACCCAAAGCGTAGTACTACAAACTACAATCAAAGAGGTAACAAAGACTGTAAGAGTGCTTGTAAACAAAGATTCCACAAGCCAAAATGTCAAAACGGCTGTGCTAAAATAGTCAGTAATGACATCCAAAGGTGAAAAGTATGCTACAGTAAGAAAGTATCTTTAGGAGTATTGGAAAGGCCTCCTTCTCTGCCTGCCCAGAGCTGAATTAACCACGGCACCAAAACCATTATTAGGATGCACACAGAAGCTGTCCAGTTAATCTCTATTAAGATGATTTGCAAGTTCTGATGAGCATAAGCTCTGCAAATAATCATGAAAAGGAAAAATATGCTCTGTTGCTAAGACTGCTCCATGAAATATCCTCTCATCTGCAATGAATACTTTACAAGGTAACTCACCCTGCTTAGCATGAAATTCAAGTTTTGGGCCAGCATCCCAAGTTAAGGATGGTACTTACTAGCAAAGTGATAGCTATTTACAGTGACACACTCACAGCTGTCACAGAATGCTGTGACAAACTCCCTCAAGTAGCAGAATTTTTACCCCCTTTAGCAACTAATTCACTGTCATATCTCTTAATGGTTAAACGAAAAATTAGCCAATAGAAGCTGCCTCCCCACCCCATGGAGAAAAGCAAGAAGCATGCTAATTTTGCTTCATTCTTCAAGGTAAAAAAGCAGCAGACAAGTACCACATTCTTTCAAGATTACTGTAGCAACATTCAGTACTCACATACCTTTTCCCTCTATATGATACAAAATGGTCACATAATGCTTTTTAAGACAGCAATCTGGGAGAGGTGTTGGCAAAACCGTATCTTACACCATTGCCATTAAATTCTTTAAAATAATACCTATTAACTCTTTGTGGTATTTTAATGTTACTGTCATACACAAGGTTTTGACTAGTTACAGATTCTTATCTTGTGTCATTTTTATATCAAAAAGAACACTTCAGTTCTATTTGATGCCCCCAAGAATATTTAGAAGACAGCTACTAGATATTGTCTATGAACTCCCACAAAGCCAAGATTCTTTAAGAATAACATTAGCCTATGTGTTTTCCAGGTCAAAGCTCCCCTTCAGATTTGAGAGATGCACAACACTGGATTGTTAGAAAAAAATCATAGTCATGTGCTCAGTCTCCCCTTGTTCAATTTGCTTTACTTTGTAAGTCTTGAAGGAAAGAAAAGAAGAACACAGTGTCTAAGATTTTTCTTTTTCTATTCTACAAACAAAATATTTCTGACTTGGAGATATTCCAAGAAGGCACAAGTGCCCTTATGAGTGTCAGGATGTTCTGGCACGCAATGTATTTAATTCTCACCAACTTCAAAATAGTTCAGAAAAACAATTCAGTACAATTTATTTCTCTTTTGTACGGATGAATCTTGGAGAGTATATCAAATAGCAACAAACACAAGAAAAAAAGACAGGGAGGAGAAGACGGATTGGAATCAGATAAAATACTCCAAGTGACAATAAGCTGTCTGTTGCCTGCATCTGGTGACAGGATGAGGGGAAATGGCCTTAAGTTACATCAGGATAAGTTTAGGTTGAATACCAGGAAACACTTCTTTACGGAAAGAGTGGCAAAGCACTGGCATAGGCTCCTCAGGGAGGTGGTTGAGTCACCATTCCTGAATGTGTTTAAAAACCACTTGGATGTGGTGCTCAGGGACATGATGTAGTGAAGGGTTGTTAGAGTTAGGGTAGTATGGTGAGGTTGTGGTTGAATTTAATGATCTTTAAAGTCTTTTCCAACCTGAGTGATTCTATGATTCTATGATCTGGCCAGGGAGCCAAGAGGGAGGACCTAAAATACATTTCTTTGCATCTTAGTTGAGCTGTCTCTGGCACGTTCTTGGGGAAGATGTATAATAAAGGTAAATGGATTGGTCAACATTAAGTTAAACAAACAAGTCTAAGTGCAACAGCTTCCTCAGCCATTTGGAATTTTTCTAGAATAACTAAATCCTGCTAGTATTCCATTTTCATAGGCATAGTATCTACTACAGAATCTTCAAATTTACAGAGTTCTAAAATTCAATAAAGAAAATACACGACACACATGAAAAAAAATCCATGCTTGAATGACAAAGATCTCAAGCATCTGAAAAAGGGTACTAGCAGAATTTTCAAGGTTACAGCAACAATGAAACAGAAAAGATGAACTTACCACTAACAGTTTCTGACTTGATCTGAGGAAGACCTTTTGACCTGCGTTCTCTCTCCCTCTCACGTTCACGTCTCTCCTGTGATCGAGACTTAGGAGAGTGCCTACGTCTATCCCTGGATCGTGACCGAGATCGACGATGACGTGACCTTCGAGAGCGGGAGCCGGACCTCGAACGTCTCCTTTTAGGTGACCTAGTTTAAACCAGAAGCAATTTACATTCAGTCTTTCTGACCCTAACGTTTACAGATGGATAACTACTTCAGATATTAATTTAAATAACCAGGCATGTGTTCAGTTATGTACCAGAGCCAGAAAATACCAGCCCTGTGACAGGCAAGATCCCGAATCACAGATCTCTTCATAAGAAAAACATCTTTAGAGGACAGACAAGATTGAAATCACATTCTGTCTTCCCTTCTACTTAGGGAATAAGAAGTTACTCTCCCCACTGATAGAAGAAAACTGTATAGATACTCAATTTCTCTTGGAAGGTAGATGGATTTCATAAGTCTGCAAGTCTTAAGATTCACTAGTCTGCTTCTCATTACCCCTACATGGAAGTACATGCAATATTAAGCTGTACTTATACATGGGACTTCCCTGAGAGGTATTAAGTTGGAAAGGTCTTGTTTGTTCTTATTGCCTTTCCAGAAAGAGAAAGGCAGCTCTCAAAACCTGAGGGCCTCTACCAAGAAATTTCACAAGTGCTGTCCATACATGGGAACACAGTAATTTCTTTTCAGTAATCCAGAAATTAAGTCAAAAAGGGATTGTTGCTAAATGTCTTTTAGCATTTGCCAACAGAATCCAACCAACACAGAAAATAGGCACTTCCAAGAAGTAGCCTCAAAAGTAAGCATGTTGAGTAGGGTGCTCACCAAAACCAGTACAAAGCACAGGTAACAAGACTTCAAGTTCTGTGGCAGTGAAAATGAACTCCAGCAACAGTTTGAGGAATTAACTTGCCTCCAAGCTATTTACTGCTGTCACACAAAAATTCCAACCCCACACAGCAGATTTGGCAGCACAGAAACAGATTCTATGAGCTCCCATCAGCCTAGCTGTTCTCAGCACTCAGAGTGCATAAAGCACTCTCACATTTTTGGACACGATACACTTATGTTCCTTATGTAAAATCTAATACTTGACACAAATATATAATCTCACAAGATTAAAAGAGATTCTGCTATTTTACCTTGATGCAGATCTAGACCTTGACTTTCTGTTGTCAGAAACATGTCGTTTTCTTTCTTGAATAGGTGGCTGTTCCACTTCCATGTTCTAAAACATTAAGTTTGATTGGTGTTAGGGGTGAGTACTTTACTTCATTTTGTGCCTAGGCTGAGTTATGTAAGAGCATTCAAATAATATCAGTCACATATGTGAAAGTAAAATGTAATACAATTCATCTCAGAAACTTCACCACCAGTATAATCACCAAGAGAAAGAAAAACTTATAGTAAATTAATTTAACAGGATCACTGTGAAAACATAGTAAAAATAATTAGGGAAAATTTCACATCTTCAACACGTAAATAGTTTTTTTTTCCACTTTTTTGTTGATTTCAGCACTGTACAGATGCCCAAAGAATATGATAAGGTCAGCCAGCTATTCCTGCTCTGCGTTCAAATTTACAGGCAACATAACATCCTGCTGGAAGGCTTTTCTCCATGATGTTACAGAATAGTACTTTAAGCCATATACGTAAGCAAATAATAATGAAATACATTTGAAGGAAAAAGCAAGACACCAAAACAATACTTAAAATGCAAGAACAAGCTTAAAATGCACACGTATAAAGAAAAAAAAAACCACACCTCGCTACAGCTTTTCCTTTCTAGCCTAAGTCCTCCATAGCTTCCCATTCCAAAACATACTGCATCCTGCCTAAACTTTAAACAGTCTTCATGATACAAGCCTGGTAGGGGACATCTTAAAAAGTAACCTGGTAACCTCTTAGAATTTACTGAATCAGTACACATCAAGACTAACAAGCTATGATGATTATCTTGAGAACCAGCCCCTTACTCCAAGCGACAAGCAAGAATTGTAGAAAAATTAAATTAAATTTATAGAACTTGTTGCATCACAAGTTCACCACAGAAGTACAGCTTGGTATTATCTCCTCATTTTAAAATTTTCCAGCAGTATGTTCCCTAATCTTCAGAACAGCAGAGGCATATACATATACTTTGAATTTATTTACTAGAATTTTTACAGAGTTCTAAGTTCATTTTCTCTCTTTGAGAGATCTACAGAGTCCTTAAAAATTATATTTTTCAGATTGTTTCTCTCCCAAATGGGAGTGCATTGTTAGAACTCCTGAAGCATCAACAAGAAAAAAGAAATGAGGAGAAGCAAGAAGACAGCCAACCAAATGCAAACCCAAATCTGTCACAGAAAGAAGCATACAGTACACACATGCTGTTTTTGCTAGATTCCTGAAATACCAAAGTCATCATGTATCACTACTTCTATCCAACTTTCTCTCAGTTAAGCAACTCTCACAGCCATCTCTAGACATAGTTATCATGAAATCTCCTCCACCTAACATGGGTAAGGACAAGTATTAGAGCACTGTAAGTTAAGAACTTCTTTATTGCAAAGTGTCCTCACCTGCTGATGTGTTTTTTGCATGTGCGATTCGCTCTGCACTGGGAAAGGAGTCTGAAAAGTTTGCTGCACAGGAGCTGTTGGTGGAATCACAGGCTGAGCCATGGGTGGAAACTGGGGGGTAGGAAGGAGGCCAAAACCTGGCATTTGTCCGTTAGGAGGAAGTGGGACCTTGGAAGAACAAAATACACAAAAGAAAAAATTATATTAGCTTCTCCAGTCTGCCAGAAATAAAACTATCTGTCACAATGGAAGACCAGAAGCCTGAGAAAGATGAAGTAGGTCAAACAATTATATATACTATAAAATATATATTTATCAAGTTCTCCAAAGCTTGACTAGAACAGACAGCAAAATTATTTTTTCCAGAACAGTTGGAAGATTAAGTCACATTTACTTTTCACTAACAGAAACGTGACTACTTTGCCCCTTCATCAAAGGAAGTGACAAAACACAAGGCGTAGCAGATGAAGAAGCAACTAAAAAAAACCCCTTAAGTCACCTGATGGCGCATTGGATCCTGTTGCATTCCCATCATTCGTTGCTGAAAAGGATCCATATTTGGGATCTGAGGAAATACTGGCTGTTGTATACCTTCTCCTGCAAATCCACTAAAAACAACAATATTTTGGTGAGACAAGTCAGGAGACATACAGATGACTTTGTTTTTCTTTCACATATTTCTATGTACATTTACATGTTACTGCTTTAAACTTCGACAGGAAAGTTATGTTTATTATCACAGAATTGCTCAGGTTAGAAAAGACCTTAAAGATCATCAAGCTCAACCACAACCTAACCATACTACCCTAACTAACCCTCACTATTTTCACACTAAAAAGTGAGAACAAAGCCAACAAGAAGAATAAAAACTGTCTTCCTTTTCTCCATTGTAAGAACATCCCTCTAACACATAAGGAAATGCTACATAAGAGTTAGCTTCTTTCTTCCCCTGTGCTTATACAGGGCTTATACTAAAGCCCTAAGATTACATAAATTTTTTGTTAAGCTTGTCTGCCTTAAGTTAATTATCCTCTTTTCCAATTTGTGTGGGTACAGCAGATAACGGCCATGCTTCCACTGAAAAAAATATATAGTTTGCACAGAATTTAGGGCAGAGGAGACAGGGATAAGTATACTACACAAGGATCAGAGTGATGCCATCCACTTCCTGATTCAACACACAGAATGGACAGTGCTCAGGGAATTAATGAGTGTGCAGTTAATTCAACCTGCTTACAGGATACAGTTTGTGTAGGAAGATAAAGTTAATGGTGATGTGAAATGGAACTTCGTTGCATTTTAAAACATGGGCACCACATAATTCTTATATGTGACCCTGGACAAATCATACAGAATACTTCTGATTTTGTGTGCCAAAATGAGACTACTGGAATCCAGTTTTCAGAAGCATCTTACACAACTGTAAGGTAATAAGGGCAGAGGCTTAGAAGTGCTACAACCAGAATACAAACATGCCGAAAAGCCTAGCCTAATGGCCTCTAGGTTAGGCGTACACAAGTAGTGGGCATCTGACCTACCGCGTATTTCTGTAGAACAGAGTTCCTATCTGTATTATAGGAAAAATTCTGCCAACTTACTCAAAAGGCATTTTCATTAACTAACATATATAAACACTGAAGTGCTTAAAGTGATAAACACAATTAAAAAAAAACAAAAAACAACCTAATGACCGAGTTAGTGATCCTGTTTTTCAGGACAGGGTTTTGTTGGCATATACAGAAAGAAAAGCATGAGGCCACACACTGAAGCAGGGGAAAGAAGAAATATTGACTAACCCAGGTATTGAGCACCATCCAGCCTGTGCACTGAATGAGAGAGAGGTCCTGTGGGAAAAACTAGTATGTGATCATGTAATTCAAGACTTCACCAAAACGCACATCAAAAAAGAAGAAGGAACCTGAGTTAGTTTGCATCTTTGCTATCTTAAAGCTGCAAAGCCAGACTTTTTTTTTTAGCAGTTAATATATAACATTAGAATAGCTTTTTTCTCCAAGACTGCCAAGCAATTCAGCTCATTACTAACAATGCCCTGACACACTCAGTTGTGCAAGAAAACCAGAGAACTCATCTTGAAACCAAGACTGAGCTTTTTTCTACTAAACACATTCCTCAATCAATGATGCCACATGCCAAATCTACTATGAATCCCTGAAGTAAAGAACAGAAAACGTTAACAGCAATATTTTAACTTTTGACTGTTAAAAGTGAAGCACTGATAAGTGGAAATTTTAGTAAGCTTTAAAAACAAAAGATATTTTATAACAATTCTTTCTTATGACAAAGAAAACTCACAAGGCAGGCTGAGAAACTGAAGGAGAAGGAGCTGAATCTTCTTTCTTTGAGTCTTCCACTGCTTCTGGCTCATCATCATAGTCAAACCGATCTAGCAGCTTCTAAAAGAATTTATACTGAGTCAGATATTTTTTTCAATAGTTTACAAAACTGGAAAACAAAATGTGCTTAATACTGTTGCCTTCCTATACAACTAACTATTCTGGAATTAAAGAAAAGGTTAGAAGCATGACAAAAATATTGAAATTAACTCACTGATCAAAACCAATTTTATCAAGCTTTAGAAAATGCAAAGGCTATAAAAACGGGAGGACAACTTCTGACTGAAGAAACACAACTTGTACCATTCTCCCCCTAACAAACTGAAGACACTGAGGTATCCACTAAGCAGCCTCCTGCTGAACCGATGACACTACACACAAGGAACAAATTAAAACTTACTTTGTCAAATGATGTTTTTTGCTCAGGCTGTGGGAAAGCAGCTTTTTGTTCTGATGGTTGTGATGCTGTAGTTTTTAATTGAGCAGTAATAGCTTGAACCTGAGCCATCACAGTGTTATCTATGACAGGAGACTGAGCTTTTTGAGGCTGCTGAAAAGTCTGAAGAATTTGCTGAAGCTACAGAAAAACATACATAGTGTTAAACAAACATACTTTATATAGCGCAAGAGGAATTGTAGGGTATAAATTCTGTACCAAATCAGACTACAGCACAAGATGATCACCCCCAATAACATGAGTGAACGATGAATTATTTTAAAATACTTCAGTGACAAAATCTAGCACATCCTAAGATTCGAGTATTCAAGCCTTCCAACACTGCAACTTTTTAATTACATGTACAAACATTAAATCTCAACATTTTATATATTAGGCCTAGTTTTTAAACTTCACGACTCTATTGATTCAGAACTAATTCTTTAGTAACACACAACTGAATTTTCCTCAAATACCACAATTTCTGGTTAGAAATGTCACACACTATTCAAATACTGACTTAATTCAGGGATGTCTTTTATTTTGCTTGAAATAAGGACATTTCTGCTACCATTTCCCCAAGCCCTCCCAGTTCACATACAAACAGTTTACCTGTTGTCCTTGCGTAGTTTGAAACAACTGAGCTACAGCTGCAAAGGCATCAGAACTGGGCAACTGTGGCATAGTAGGTACTGAATTAGCAGTGACTTGAGGGGGCTCCGAAGCAACCTTTGCTGGAGGGGGTGGTGAACCTATGAGTTCCATTGAACGGAGAAAGAACTGTGTTACTCTAAAACATACTCTTCATTGCATACATCCACCTCCCCAGAACAACCGTCTATCCACACTAGCTTATTCAACCCAAGAAGCGAGTTTGCACTCCTATATAAACTACATCAGTTGTATATTCTATTCCTTTTTTCCTATGACTGGCTGCATTCATTGCTGAATATTACTGTACTGCAGAAATTTTGAGATAACCTATCTGAAAATGATCCCAGCATGATATTTTAGATGGTAACTTGATGGTTAGGTATTCATAATTGCAGAATAGTTAAGAGAAAGACTATTACTCAACACGGTGTCAAGCACTGCATATCAGTACTCTTAAAATCATAGCTCCGTTTTCAAAGTTTGAAACTCTACACTCATACTTTTTGATGAATGTTTCAAGTGAATCATCTAATGGTTCACTTTAAGAGAAGTTGAATTTTTATAATCATATTCCTTCATTTAACTTGAAATATTTGAACTGGAAACAAAAGAATATATTTTCTAGCATTAACTGAACTACTGCTGAGAAGCCTGGTAATGATTAAAGGTTTCTAAAATTTACTTCATAAGCATCTCCTTCCTCTGGCAAAGCTTGTTCACATGCCACTCTCGCATAGGCAAAAGCCAAACCTGCATCTGCTTAATAAATCCCTCCTCGTATTGTACAAATCACCATATACTAACTCTGTCAGGAAAAGCTCATTTCTACTAAGCCCTACTTATGCCACAATCACACTTTAAGGCACGCTATTAGCTCAGTCTACACATGCAGCTTTCCCATTCTCTTTGCTTTAAATTACAGTGTTATAAATTAGCAGCAATGCCATCAGCTTCTCCATGCTGTGAGCAAGTAACTATTCTCCAGCAAATAAATTTCATTGGAATACTATAAAACAATACAACAGAATAAAGTTTAAAAAAAACCTCACATAAATATTTTTTAGTTTGAGAAACTAAGCAAATATTCTTGCTTCACAACACCGATTCATTTAAATCTGCATCTATTTGCAGTTTAAATTACTGCAACGTTAATGCGCAGCAAGCAGACACAAACATGTTGAATAATACTTTCCCAACAGCCAAATGCTAAAATACTGCAGAAAGATGTGTGATTGTTTTGAAATACAATTCCACTCCCAAATTACTTCCTGTATGTATTCAGAACAATATTTGCTTACTCAAGGGAGAAAAATTTGCATTTATCTTCCTCTTTTTCAGCTAAATAGACTGTAGCGTTATGAGTGAAACAGATTCTCTTTCATAATATATCTATATTAATCATTAATAAGCTTATTTCAGGGCCAAACTATCCCCTCAGGTGCATCTGAATAATCCAACTGAAATCAGAATGAATATTCAGGCAAAAAATGTCCAATCTGTTGACAGCCAGTGATGAAACAGAGACAGTAAAAATAGTGTCACTCAACTGTCATATGAGAATGAAGTTGTATAGCCACCAGTCTGCACTTGTGCTCAGATGCGAAGATGTTCCCCCTCACCTTGCCATGTACAGACTGTCAACAGACAAACTTTCTGTATCACCACTGGAGAAGGCTCTATTAATGCTACAGTGCGTCCTTATTTTGTTGTCTGCCATTACTTCACTCATAATAAGATCAAGTGCAACAAAGATTACTAAAGCAATGACAAATACAGAAGCTCAAAAAGAAGGCCCTCCAGAGAAAGAGAACCGTGGTATGCATTTCCTCCTCCTCAATTCAACCTCACTGCCAGCATTTCATGTGACATAAAGCAGGTCAGTAAAAATTCTGTGGGAAGGCAGTCATTACTCAGCTCTTTTGGTCAGTGGCTTTCAACTAGCAGTGCATGTAAAACCTCCTGTCAGGTATAAATCTACTATACAAAATCTTCAGGAATCTGGACTTGAAATATTGGTATGTTTTGTGGTTTCATGCTAGAAAAAATAGCTGTTGCTTTCAGATACTAAAACAACTCCCTGTAATATGAAGCTCTTCCACGTAACGTCATACTTTACTGATGCAGATCCTAACATTAAAAAAAACCAACATGAGAATTATAAAACTGAGAAACAACAGAAAAATATTTCAGACTTAATAAAAGAGAATGAAAGAGGGAATACTGAAGTCACCCTTCTGGAAAACATGTGCATTCACACAACACAGATTTGAGGTATTCTGAAAACGATTATTTGGTATCAGCATTTATTTGGAATGAGTTGGCTCACGTAATTTTAACAGTCAAGTTGAATTTATTAATATATCACTATTGAAAATACTAGTAGGCACTTCAACATGAAAGTAACCAAGTTTCTAATATCATTCACCTTTCTAATAGCAGCAGTAAAAGCTGTGATTTCCCTTCTGTTTATAATCTCTTTTTAAATACTGGAAAGCTGTAGTGAGGTTTCCCCACAGCTTTTTCTTCTCCAGACCAAACAAACTCAACTCCCTCAACCTGTCTTCACAGAACAGGTGCTTCAGTCCTCTGACAATTTTCACGGCCCTCCTCCGGACCCTCTCCAAAAGCTCCACACCTTTCCTTTATTGGGGGCCCAAGACCTGGATGCAGTACTCCAGATGGGGCCTCATGAGAGCACAGCAGAGAGGAACAAACATCTCCACCACTCTGCTGGCCACCCCTCTTCTGATGGAGCCCAAATCATCAACCTTCTGGGGTCCAAGCACACACTGCTAGCTCACACTCATCTTCTCATCAACAGGGACTCCATGTCCTTCTCAGCAGGGCTACTCTCAAGGAGTTTGTATGCATATCTGAGACTACCCTGAGCCAAGTGCACCTTGCACTTTGCTTTGTTGAACCTCATTAGGTATTCACGGGGCCATCTCTTGAGTTTATCAAAGCCTCTCTGGATGAACTTCCTTCTTTCTGCCTTATCAACTGCACTGCTCAGCTTGGTGCCATCAGCAAACTTGCTGAGGGTGCTTTTGATCCCATGACCAAAATAATCTTTCATTGATAAAGATGTTAAAGATTACCACTGTCAAGACAGACCCCTGGGAGACAGTTCTTGTTACCAGCCTCCACTTGGACATAAAACTGTTACCCACAACTCTCAGGCTGTGACCTTTCAATCAATTCCTTATCCGCTGAATAGTCCACCCTTCAGATCCATCTCTCCCCAATTCAGAGGTAAGGATGCAGATGGGGACGACAGTTAAGGCCTTGCAGAAGTCTGGGTAGATGATATGAGTTGCCCTCCCTATGTCCACCAATGTCATCACTCATGTCATTCATACCTTCATTATTAGTAGCATTTTCTGTCATTGGAGCAGCTGTACTAGTTCCTGCTGCCATATCCAGAAGAGGCTGAATGATTTCAATTTTAAAAACACCATTTTTCTGCCAAAGGTTCAGGACACGGACTATTTTACTCTGTTGAAACAAAAGCAGACATCAATACTAAATATAGCTTTCTTAATACACAAAGTCCAATTTTATTCTATTTTTTAAGCATTGAGAAGAAGGGATCTAACAACATAGGAGTGCAGCAGAATTGGGCAGACCTTTAAAATAACCCACTGCTGTCACATAGGTCAGCAGATCTTCTACCTTTTGCATATACAATCTGTCAGCTTATTATCCACTTCAGTAAAAAGTTCCTTGTACCATTTTCTAAAGCTGCTCTGGCCAGAGAGAAAATCCAGGTTTAATAAACAGTAAAGGAAATCACATCAGCCCCACCATTTCTTCACAGACAGTCGTAAAGGGGTGAAACAAACAACGAATGTGATAAGACAGACAAGAAAAATGAAGATGAGCTAGAAAAATCCATGAAAGAGATGGGCCATAAAACTAGAATAAAATACTAGAAACAAATCTGCAAGTTAGCAAAGACTGTAGAAAAAAATTTGAACTAATCCAACCACTCCCACACTGACAACTGAAAAATCTTTCTTCATCATTATTCAAAGGACCAGGAAAGCAGGTAGAAAAATCTCTAATCACTGCAGGAAGTTAAAGCTAAATAATAAAAAAATTTCATGAAACGTTTTCTACAATACAATCAGCTAGATAAAAACTTAAAATGGTTGTCTTCAAACAAGATTTTGGACTGAAAAACAATTTTAGGACAGCAACATCTCTGGCCTTGACAAACATCACTTTGAAAGACTCAAACAATGAGCAGAACTTTCACTGATTACAACTCTGACACTTTCTAACACTTTCTTTCTGTGGGAGACACCACCTTCACTACTAAGGTGCCCTGAAGAAGTCTCAAGCAGGTAAGTTTTGGCACAGTCTCACACACACAGTTCACACATCTGCATACACAGAACAGAACTGATGAGTTTAGACAAAAATATTTCTTTCAGCCTGAACTTCTATTCAACTGCTGATAATCTTTCTCAGTATGTTTTACCATCTAATATAACAATATTCACTACAAGGACATACAGCATCACCAAATTAGCTCACTTGTACACGGAAATGTCAAAATAACAGCGTGACCAATCCATAACACTTAAGAAATCACAGTTGTACCTTGTCTTCAGATGGACAGAGATACAAATACTGGAATGTGGCAGTAATATTTTTTGAGAATCTTGGCCCAAAGACATCCTTATCCGTTCCAAACTGGTGACGAGACTGACGAACAATAGAGTCAATAACATACAATCCAGGAACTTTATATTCTGGTTTGCACTGAAAACAAAACAATTTTCTGTTATACATTGACGATAACAAGGTGAGACGCTTTCTTTACTTTCCTATAAGAAATCTACACTTAGTATATTAGAGTAGAAAAAAAACCAACACAAACAATTATTTGTTTCTAGAACTATATGGACTCCAGAAAAAAAAAGCCATGGATGGCATAAAATCAAACAGCACTGTGAAAAAATATATACACTTTTGCAAATTTTTAATATCTTCTGTATGAAAACAAAAATTTAAACACATTCAACAATAAGTAACACTATCAAGGACAACAAAAAGCAAAAAGTAATACTATGCCTGAATTTCCACAAAAAGCTATAGACTCAATCTTATGCCAATGAGAGGAGTTGGTATTACGCATCGCTAATGAGCTAAAATGACCAGTACGTATGGGGTTTTAAGAATCTTAATATAAAAAGCACTTTCAATTGATATGACAGCAACTTTCTAGACAATGTAATATTCTCATCAAGTTAAAGATAGGAGCCGCTAACATTTTTACAGAAATGCAAGTTATGGTTGTGTGTGTATACAGCAAAATAAGTACATCATACATATATAAAACACAATTTTTATATACACATGTATATAATAACTATTATCCTTTTTCCCCTCTTCCTTGTTTCTATCTTAGTACATCGTTTTTATATCAACCCATGGGTTCAACTTTGTTGGGTTTTTTTTGCAGTTTTCTCCTCCATCCCACTGGGAAAGAGGGGAGTGAGTAAATAATGGCACGGTGCTGAATCACCTGCTGGCTTCACAGAATGGCCAGGGTTGGAAGGGACCTCAAGGAATTTCCAACCCTCCTGCCACAGGAAGGGCCACCAACCTCCCACTTCAACACTAGATCAGTTCAACCACAATGACAATTTCCTCAGAAATGGCCACAAGTTGTACGAGAGGAGATTCAGATCAGACATAAGGAAGAACTTTTTCTCTCAGAGAGTGGTCAGGCACTGGAAGGGCCTGCCCACGGAGGTGGTGGAGTCACCATCCCTGGCAGTGTTCAAGAGGTGTCTGGATGAGGAGCCATGAGATATGGCTTAGTGCTTTGGTAGCAGTGGTGATGGGAGGGCGATTGGACCAGATCACCTTGAAGCTCCTTTCTGACCTGGTGATTCTGTGATACTGAAAATCAGTCTGAACACCAACAACACTAGGAAACTGCAGAGAGAGGAATTTTACTCTTTTTTTTTTTTCCCTGACCCTTCCTAACATAGCATGAAAACTTCAAATAGGAAGATTATCAGGATTTTATCAAAGAGATAAAAATACATACAATCTTAACAAAACAGTCCTTCAATCTCTGAATAACACCAGTAGTAACATATTCAGATAAGTATTTCTTTAATGTTTTTAATTACCTTTTTGATAAACTTCTCTACAATCTGGACAACGTGTTTGTAGAGCTGGAAAAGAAATACACAAATCCATTTATCAACTGAATAATGACACCATTTTACAAGTTTTTTTTTAAACTCTTAATGTTTATGACCACATAGCATGGACTACTCACAAAATATTGTAGTCAATCAAGAAAGAAGCATGTTAGCATTTATCAAGCTGTACAGCAATGGAGAAAGAGATGTCATGGGTAGAGCAGACAGACACAAGCCATCCTTTTTGTCAGAAGTGTTTCAACGTGCACAGAAAACACACTGCTTTCAGAGCATTAGTGAGAACTTTCTGGATTTATTTTATAAGCATTTTCAGTAGGTATTAATATGTTATGATGCAGCTGTACACTGCAATGTTTAAAATTTTATTACACAGAAATCATAACACCATAGTGGGTGGCATTAAAAAGCAGTAATTGAAAAAACGAAGCTGGTATTATGCTACCAGTCTAAAACCACAAGCTGATGTTCATCACCCACTTATTTCTAAATAACATTCTTAATGCCAACTAAAATAAAACATCCATGAAGCTAAGACTGGAAAACCCATAGCTGCACTTACTTGGAATCAAAATAATAACAGATTGCTAGTGTTACAGTTTTGTTTTTCTTCTGTTGTACTTTACCTTGATAGCTTTAATGGCGGCTTTTGTGATGAGAATCATTTTTGCTCGGGAAATAGGAGGTTTCATCTCCATCAGTGAAAAGAGCTGAACAAAAAACAAACAAACAAAAAAACCATATTAAAAACATATTCTGATATTTAAGTAGTTAGTTAACCAAAAAGACAATATTTCAGACAAATGACCGACAGCAGAAGTTCTGCACTATGCATCACTATGATACTAGTTGGCCCTGAAACAAAGGAACTACCAAGGAGATCTTTCTGGGCAAAGTTCAAAGCTGTCTTCCTTCTGAACTAATGCCCACGTAGCAATTTACAAGATTTTGATAAGACTTCTGTCAATGTCTTATTTGTGTCTAAACACAGGTATTTAACTTAAGGTGCAAGAACTGTTTCACAAAAACAAATACATACGGCAGAATTAACCGTACCTCGACTTAAAGTAGCCCAAATATTGCCTTAAGAAACAGGAATGTTAGGACATCCCTACAGACTGACACAATCCCTTCATCTTGAAGTATTTTACCTAACAGTATGCCAACTTTCATCCATCAAGACAATCAAATCAGCACCAAGTTTCCAAATTATCCTGCTATATATAAATGTTGCAAATGTCCTTAATGGAGATATTTGGCTTGCTACAAACATATCATATTATTATTAAATCTAATTGCAGCAACTGTTGTGGAGAATCCTCTGCACTGTTCTCCAAACTCATACTACCGAGTGGAAAAATCATCTCATCAAGGACAAAGGTTTCAGAAGTGACCAGTCTTTACAGATGACAATGTGAACCTGACTTGACTTACAACAATTTAAGTACAGCCCAGGTACTCTGTTATCAAAAAGCTGTAATCATACAAAAAGGTTAAGAGTCTTGAGTTCAGTTAAGATCACTAAGCACACACAAAAAAAGGGTCCTGCAGTACTACATTTAAATGCAATTATTTTTTTTGAAGTGTGAATTCACAGAAAGCATATGCTATACTCAAAATAGATGAAGTACATGTAGGATATAGATCTCTTTATATCCGTGAGTAAAATTCCAAACAAACTTTATGATCACAAACAGCATCAGCACGGACTTTTGTCTCATGTGAGGAATTCTATCACAAAATGGTGTCACAATGTTTTGAATCTAGGCATTGAGAAGTCACACTGTTATTTTCCAGTATTAACCATGATCCTGAAAAGTAAGTACTAAATTCACACTTCAGAAACTGACAGAAACTAAAACTGGAACCACAATTCACAAGTTGGCTTGTCAAAACAGTTTTCTCCAATCTTCTTCCCATCTTCCAGGCAGAAATAGAAGCCAAGATGTTCCAGTACTACTCTGTAATGCCTCCTTCCATATCACACCTCATAGTTAGGTGCTCTGCTCCACTGAATACTATTCTCTATTCTTCCTAAAAACTTAACTTGCCATTTAAGTTGTGGCTTACTTAAAGCAGAATCTTCACATTGTCATGGTTTTTATCATTAAAAATTAAAAAAAAAAACAACAGATCTTCAACATTTCCTAGGCACACTATCATTTTTTTTTACTGTGAAGTTTTTCTTCACAAATCATAGAAAAATGTTTTGCACTCAATAATTGATTTTGCTTGTCACAGTGAAGACAAACTAAAGCCCTTGAATATCAGTCAAAAACGTAATAAATCACCCACCACAAAACAAAGCAGAGAATAAAAGTATCTCCATTTGACAGTATAATGGAAGGCATAGAGTCATTTAATAATTTATCTTTTTTTCTATGAGTTTAAAGTTCCAAGATGTTTTGGAAGTGACTAACTTACACAGATGTGGCCACTGTCTCAATTAAGGAAAAAAAACGTAGGTATGTCTACGCAGAAGATAAAATACATTACGGCCAACTATTTGAAGGAAAGTGTCAATAAAGCATTCAGCAAACCAAAATGTGACCCTTACACTAATAAAGGCTAAAGCAAGAATCAAGCAAACAAGAACAGCTCTATTTTCATTTCAGGAGACAGAAATGAAGAAAAACTGTCCTTCAAGTGAGTGATATCCAGATAACCTTTCCAACACCAAGTAGAAATGACGACTTTTTGTTATAATCTCCAAAAAAGGCAAGTACTGGTGCCATATATTTGATTTTTAAGTCATTCAAACCGTAAGACACACACCAGCTGTGCCCGTGAGTCAACTTGTTCTTTCAAAAAGGTGAGTTCAATTCTGAATTATTTCTTTAGAATGAGTGCAATGACTCATGATGGACAAAGTCAACACTAACATTAAAACTGAAGAAAACCTGTTTTGAGATGTAATGGAAGAAACAAAACAAAACAAATAAACACAGCACCCACAAAGACGATACTGAAAGGCTACAAACATGAGGGGGAGCACGCAAAAAGGATCCAGCCCTATAAGACAGATACTCCATACCCTTAGGAGGACACACCAGAAAGCAACTGGTGCTGCAGATAAAGCAGCCAGTGTGGAACGACACTTCAGCAACACAATGGGTGAGAAGGAGGGAATCAGGAAACTGAGGAGCTCATAGCAAGACAGATAACAAGAAGTTACAGGCAAAAAAGAAAAAAAAAAGAAGAGCTGCCTGAAAATGTATCCCAAGAGTGATGTAACAAATGGGGAAAAAAATACAAGGGAAGCAAAACAGCTGGAGAGCAAGAGGAAGGGAAATAAGCTAGATGAAGTAGCCAGGGAGGATGCAATAAAGAATATGGTAGCTTGAAGAAGTCATTAATTAAAGAACATGAGAGGCTGGATCCAAGGTTAATAAGACAGGAATAAACAGGAGCTTGGGAAGAACAGGACTGAGCAGATGACTATAAACTGCACTCTGGGCAACAGCAACAAGAACAGAATAAAAACGATGAGGTCAATCCACGCAGACATTTCCAGAGTGCAACTCAGGAGGATCAACTACAGCTGAAACATCCATGAAATAAGATGAAAATGTTTCCATGTATAAACATACACACTTCCATGAATAAATATCCTGCCCTCTCTCCACGTTCACCCCATTGCTACCTTTCTGAATAGCACACCACAACTCTGTAGCCTTTTTAGGTTTTCCTGAGATTTTACAACAACAAATGACTATTTTAAAGCTGATTTTTATTAAGTTCCTATTATCATGGTTACACGTGTCAAAACCATGTTGAAAAGAAGGGTAAATCTAAAATACAATGTTACCAGTTCCTGGCGAATTTTCACTGCTGGAAGGGGAAATCATGAGATACACAGGCGTTGCACTGAACATCTGCACGCATTCAACTAGACCCTGATCCTCTTTTGTATTCCTTTCCCAAACTAATATATGCCAGAAAAGTCCGCTTTCATGGGAGCAATCTTCCAGTAGTACTGAAATACCCAGTTCCTCTAAGAGTGCTACTATCAGTTCAAGAAGCAACTTACATATAAAAGCTTAGTTTGAGAGCATTCCCAGCATGCTGTATGGAACATCCTGCCCTGTAAAGCCTATAACTCGTTAGGAAATACCTACCAACCGTAACTATATATATGGAGAAAAGAAACTATATATATGGAGAAAAGAAACAGAGTTGCTTCCCACCTTCATTCCCTGCACAACAATGCTGCTGTCTAAAACAAAGCAAGCAGGGGCCACTGCTCCCCATCTCTTTCATCTGGTGCTCAGAAAGTAACCCATTCCCTAAGGTGGGGAGCATCATGGGGCAAAAGAAGGCAAAGAAATGAAGTGAAACCTCACAATGCAACAATGAATGAGCACAAGGAATATTCAGGACTTGTACCTTTATTTACATTTGATAATTGCAGTAGTTCAGGAAGAGTTGTCTCGCTGTCTGTGTGTATCTTTTCACACACAAGGAAAAACTAATCGCCTAACCTGCTGAAAGCAGCAGAAAAAAACCCACATTGTTTTACACAAGCTCTGGCTTAGGAGAGTTTAAGAACTTTCAAACAGTCCTGGGACCTCCTTCTCTGTAATTGACAGTTTGAGTGCTGTGGCAACACTATATTTTCCAATAGGATCCTTTCTTCCTTGCTCTTTAACAACCCAGGTACTACAAAAAAAGCAGCACTGAAGAACCTACTAAACTCAAATCACAATACAAAATATTCAGTGAAGAATAGACTTTCATTGTTCTTGTAATAGTCTGGAATTGCAGGATAAAATACCTCTGAAGTCAAGAATATCAAGGGGAGAATCACTCACTCATTTTCAGGCTAGTAAATGTAACTAAATAACAAAATTGAAATGGTCCTTAACCCTTAGCAGATATCAAATGGGAGACAATTCAATGAGCAAGTAATCATCCCCAAAGATCAATGTAAAATACAGAAGTAGTATAGAAAACACACAATAGGAGATAACTGAGGGAATTAACAAAGTCTTCCAATTCAAACTGTAGCACCTGTTTCAGTCCATACCAAAGCCCAGGTGAGGTGCGTAATGGGAAAAGGAACTGGATGACGACCTTCAGTTTTTAGTCTTCCAAAAAACCATATTATTCATTTCTACCTTCTTCCAATTCATGCCCTTTAAGAGTCTATTTTACACAGAAGCAGAAATGATGCTTTGAAGCAAAGGAAAGAATGGCTGTTTGCAAGTTAACCCATAGCCTTACCTTAGAACCTTAAAGACAGCACACAGAATGTTTTAGGAACAAGAGAAGATGAAATGTGGAAACGCTATCAGCTTTATTATATTACTAAGCTTATTAAAATAAATTTTTTTAAAAAAAAGCAAAACCATGAAGTAACATTGCATGAAAGAAGAGAGCAAGAGACATCTGAAGGGACAAGAGGTCCTGCAGAATTATTTACATAGACTGGGACACCAGGCACAGAGCGACAACAGGAAGTTCAAGATGGGAAAATGCTGGGTGCTGCATGAGTGAATGATAGTGGACACAGGCACAGACCGGGAGATGAGTGTCTGGAGCAACTCAGCAGAGGTAGACCTCAGGGTGCTGGTAAGAGCAGGCTCAGCACGAGCCAGCAGCATGCTCTGGCTGCCAAGAGGACAAATTGCACCCTGGGGTGCATGAAGGACAGCACAGACAGCCAAAGAAGTGATTCTCCCCCTATATTTAACATTGTTGTGGCCTCACTTTGAATACTGTGTGTAGTTCTGGGCTGCACAATACAAAAAGGTATTTGAATGCATCCAGAGGAGGGCAACAGAGCTGGTAAAGAGGGCCTGAAGGCATGTCCTGTGAAGAGAGGCTGAGGGTGCTTAGACTGTCCAGCCTGGAGAAGAGGAGGTTAAAGAGGCAACCCCACTGTTCTCTGCAGCAACCTGAGCAGAAGCGAAGAGGGAAGCAATGATCACTTTGTCCTGGTCATCGATGGCCAGACACGTGGGAATGGTACAAAGCTGTTCAATGGGAGGCTCAACTTGATTGTTACAGAACTTGTTACAGAAATTTCTTTACCGTAATAGTGGTCAGACACTGGAACAAGCCAATATCTTTTGGTTAGTCCTGAAGTGGTCAGGTAGTTCTACTTGATTTTTGCAATTATCTCTGACTGGACTATTTCATTGTACTCTAAGGCAAACAGTCAGAGAAAGAAAATACTTTCAAAAACTGAAACTACTAGGAAAGAAGGGAGAAAGTGACATCCCATCAGACTTATCCCATTGCACAGAAGGAAAAAGATTGGGCTTATGACCTTTTCCTGTGTCTTGTACTTGACATACGAAACAATGAACTGACTTTGCTGGCTTTGCTCTCCTGCTTAAGCCTCCTGTGCTATAAAGAGATCTCTATTGGCAAATAGAGAGATATGACTGTTTTATATACTCATTAAATAAAATCCACTGAAAAGGAACAGCACTGATGCATAACATACTGAAAGAAAAGCAGTGTTTAGTAGGCATTAAGCACGCAGGTCATTGTTGCAATACTCTCATTCAATCTTCTCTCTACAGTTTTCACAGAGCAGTCTAACAATACCTTAACAATTTCAGGAAGTCTTTTGTGTCCAACATTTATTTGAGCAGGGCTTCATATACACGAATGACACAGTCAATATTCTGTGTATTCACTCACTTTTAAACACATTTATGCATTTAGAAGTATGTAAGAAAAAAGCCAAACTGCAAGCCACTTATATATGTATCATTGCAGTAATTTGTTCACGTACCTAAAGAAAAAAGGGAGGAAAAGAGGACAGAAGGCATGACTATCATGTACCAAGTGTGCTATTTTGTTAACAAAGCACCACACTATTTTTAATACTATTATACTATTCATACTATTTCATGACCAGATTTCAGATTTTTAAGACAGATGTCTAAAAAACACACACAAGTAAAAGAAAACTGTTAAGATATATTTTCCTTCCCCAGTAAAACTCACTGCTTCCTTTCTTCTAGATCTCCATTCTTTCTTGATATGCTAGGAAAGGAAGGAAGATAACGTGTACCATACTTCTGCTGCTAAGACTTACACTGATCCTCTCATGAGGATCTTGAGTTCTTCACCATCAACACTGAAACATACCAAGTATCAGGTGCTGCAAAAGATCACCACAAAACTCACGGCTGCCAGACTCTGTTCTTCGGAAAACACGTCGAGATTTCAGTTCAACCAGATACAAACCCCAGCAAAAAGAGCACTTGATCCTCTAAGCCATTTCGGAGGCCTATAAAGATCACTCACAAATTCAGAATTGCTAGGGAGAAAAATCTTTACCAAGAACAAATTAAAATGACAGCACAAAAGCACACAGATCAGAATTTTGTTTCCTACGCAAATGTTTTTGGAACTCTTTTTTTGCCTCTTAGGGTCAGAGCTACGCTCATGAGTCCAATAGAAAAGCTTCCTACCCCACTTCTTCTCCTACCAAGAATCTCTAACAGGACACCATAGCTATCCACATTCCTGGAAGCAGTTCAGTCTAGAAGAAACACACAGCTTTTTCACTATCACAATGATGATGACCCGTTAATTAATGGGAACACAGCAATAAAGCAACTTCTGTCCCAAAAGAGCTCATGCTACTTCTGCAATTTCAGCCTTCACCGTGGAATAAAGAATCACTAAACTCAGTTTGAAACTCCAGCAGCACTCTCTTACCCTTCTCTACACCACCCAAACACTATTAGAGCTGCTGCTTGAGCAACTCTCCCAGGACTTGTGGGAGGCAGCACTCACTTAAAAATACACCCTCACAGTGCCTCCTGGGATGTATTTTAGGCATCTGCAACCAGTTTCACTGTTTTCTGAAGGAGATGAAGGGCACCAGTATGCACAGAGATTGTGATGTGTCTTTCCTCTGACCACAGACATCACTGTTGTGCTCTTGTTGTTTTGCCACACAGCAGAGGGAATCCAACTGAGGAAACTCGGGAGTTTCGGTGAGTTGTCGAAGAACTGCTGTGAAGGATATCCTGCTAACCTCTATTTATAGGTCTTGCAGTGGGAAGGGGAAGAACAGGGAACAGAGAATACAGGTTACCCGCGTTTCCTTTATTAAAAACTCCGAATGCCACTCTTTCCACAGAAGGTAATGAAACTTGATGGCAACAGCAAAACAACAAAGAGAAGAACTGAGAGCTTAGGGGATGGATGGTATGAAGACGGTTCTGAAAGTAATGCCTCCCATTTCACTGTGTTGGTCCACGACATCAGAGGCAGATGGTGGTGCTGTGGCAGTAGAGGTTGAACATTCCCGACAATATTCCGTTACATTCTGTTGCCATGTGGCAGATGGCAGCAAAGGGGCAGTCCAACAAAGTCATATGTAACATGCAGGTGTATGTGAAGTAACGGTGTGTTACTGAATTCCTCCACGTAGAAAAAAATGGCACCCACTAACATTCATGGACGCTTGCTGAATGTTTCTGGAGATCAAACAGCGGATGTGAGTGCAGCGAGGTAGGAGTGGTGCATCTCAGCAACGGCGACAGCAACACTGGCTCACCTCTGCTGGTGCAGGTTTTTGTTTGGTTTGGCTTTTTAGAAGCATGACCTGCAGGCTCTCACTCATCACTGGAGAAAAAGCACAGCTAAGGGTGGTGACTACACTGAGCATAGTTCTACAGCTAAGAATTTGCTCTACCAAACAGTGCTATTCTGTTGTGCCTGTTGTAGTTTCCATGAAAATAAATGAGGTGTCACTTTCAGAGCAACCTACATAACGCAGCACACAAAATGTAGTCTACTGTTAGTAAAAGACAGCTATAGAAAAATACAACCGTCTGGTTCACTCAATATGGATAAATGGTAAGAAGAAAGCTGCAGCTGCAACTTTAAATAAACAGCCCACAAAATATCTGTTTTATTTGTGATCTAGGGAGACTGAAGTGAGATATCAACTGTTTTAGTGATACAGATCACCTACCGCCAACCTGAGACATATGATTAAATTAATATGCTGCATTACTCAATAGAAAGGTAAGATTACAAAACAGCAAACTCAATTGTTTCCACTTCCAGACAGACTGTAAAGAAATCCTCATTTCTGGTCTCAAGCTTTTATAACCCTTAACCTACCACCCAGATTTTTCAGGTTAACAAAAAGAAAATGCATCTTCCCTAAATTAAAACGTAACAAGGCTTAAAAACTTTACAAATTATTGTAAATGTGGGGGGTATTTTTGTTCTGGACAAATATTTGCTGCCTTTTTTAGAGACACATTTAAGTTTTACACCATTATCAAATTACCTTTTGTGATTTATTTACACTGTATTGTTAATGTAATAAACTAAGTACTCCAAACAATACACAAATTGTAAATCCGTTCCCCAAGATACAGTTTGAAATAATTTTCTAAGGGAAAATATAGTATATCACATGAGTGTCAAATCCTACATATCCAGTTGGTAATATCTGCTCAGAGCGCAGCTGGATAAAAATAAAGCAGTAAATATGTTTGGTGAATACAGAAAAGACCCGTGCCTGCTTCTTTAGGAAAACAAGAATTTTAAAGAGGCACATTTACTCGTAAATTTGCACTCAAAATATAGGTATAAAAAACAGGATTTAAAGGAGTGGGCAACACAGTCAAACATGATCAGTTATGCAACTCATCTAAGGTACCACCCGTCACCAGAGCCAAAGTGTTCCTCCATAGCCTGCCACAATTGCTAAGGAGAACATGCTAGCTCAGACCTCTATATTTAAGTCTCACCTCCCAATTCAGATGGGCAGTTAAGATCACATACTTATCACAATTAGCTGACAGGCAGGAACTTGTTACTTCACTGCAACATGATCACATACAGTCAGAATCCGTAGGTCAAAACTCGAACTCCCAAATGATCATATTGTCACCTGAGGCAGCAAGTCGTGTTCCTTGTACATGTAAATGGCTGAGGAAATGACAGCTGCAACCTCCACACCAGAAGAGACAGCAAAGCCCTGGCATATATATGGGAAGCTCAGAACAAAATTCATGGCTGCCAAAGTTAGAGTTATCATTATAAAAGCACAGTTCTCTTTTTACAGTAGTATTGTACAACTGCCAGCCAGTACATTGAAGAATTCTTGACCAAAAGACTGAGTCAGACCCTGATCTTCCTTGCTGAAGGCATCTACTCACAATAAAACTATTATCTATTCCATCAGCAGATGCTGGTACCTCTGTAGCCTTTCACACATTTTAAGACAATCTTAAGGACAAGATGAGCACTCACACAGTCACCAGCCTGCCCTATGCCCACTATTCTGTGAATAACAGAACTATTTTACAAACGGTGTCAATTTCTCCACTCTCCCTGTGAAAGATCAGAAATAAAGTGGCACATGACCCTAAATCTTCCCCTCCTCATAAATGTTGAGGTGTTTCAAAGCTTATTTTAATATGCATTGGGCTTTGTGCACAGATTCAGGCAACACACTTTGTAAAGCTAACAGAACAACTTAAGAACTCTATGTTCCTAACTGATATCACGTGTATACCTTCTAAGGACCACACAGTAAGGACATGAATACTAAACCTAACAACATGCTAACTTTATGCTAAGCAGCCCCAGGTACAAATGACCACAGAACAGGGGTTTTAGCAATTAAATTTCTTCCCCGTAACTCGCGCTCAAATGAAATGTAGTGGTTTAACATGCTTCAGCTTACAGTCACCAGAATTTCAAGCAGTATTTTTGAGCGCATCAAACAAAAAAATTATGCTTTTACTACACCTGAGTAGACATACGTCCCAGAAGAAGTGGCACTGAGACACATCTACTACTGAAACTAAGGTTAGTCACAGAATGCTCTAAAGTCACACATACTTTTAGCACCAGATCAGCAAAAAGAGTTGTTTTTTTTCTGTATGAGAAACACTAAGCAATCAATCTCTGTACAATTAAGTGTATCAGGTAGCAACATGTTGAAGTAAACCGAGTAGAAATTCTAGCAGATGACTGCTTTTATACTTATTTAATCAGGTAAGAATATTTCTGCATTAAAATTGAAACGTAGAATGTGCTGCTGTATTCTTCAGTGTTCGGGGAGGTTGTTTTGTACCCTTTCACACGTTTGGTTCAAAACAATGTAACGTACTCACAACAGACACAAATAAAAGAAGATCACCCTTAACACGATAGATGCAGTCTCTCACTTTGAACTTTTGTGTTTTTTTGTTTTTTTTAAGGAAGCACAGATTTTCACTTGTGTGCGCACGACAAGCAGTTGCAGGGAGTGAACTTTACACAGCATGACTTCATCACGAGAGCAGCCTGCCATTTTTCCTTTCTGTTCTGTGAATGTGCACAGCAACCTTCAAAATGCATTAAACATGCCAGGATAGGTTCTGGCTTAGTTTTTAAATGATTATCTGCAATGAAAGTATGGATGTTCTACAACCTCTACGTGACCTGAAAAATCATTAAACGGAACTCAGTGTAAGAACCGTTTCGAGCCACGTGTCAAAAACTTCATAAAATACAAGTTGGGTATTTCTTTTTTTAATACACGATGCAAAAAAGCAGCAGTTATCCATCTTGTTTCAAATTCCTATTGGCTGATCAAGGGCTCAGAAGAAAGGAGGGCCTCCCTGTGTGCCAGGAACCGGACGCCCACCCCTCTCCCACCTGCCTGCGAGCGGGTGGGTGGACGGGTAGGGGGACGGCTCCTCCAGCCCCAACCCCACACAGAGCAGGGAACGGAGCGAGGGTGCCCGATCTCCGTCCAACGTCCCGCCTCTCCCACTCGCCGCCGTTCACATGGCAGCGCCCCGCGCTCCCAAACGCGTCTCTCATTCCCTTCCCCCTTCCCTCCCAGCCACCGGCCCGCTCCGGGCACGCCTCACTCCAAGGCTCCCGGGACGAGGAAGCTACCGGGGAGGCTGATAGCAGCCCCCAGCTCCATCCCCCACACCCCGCCCGGCCCGCGTTCTAGGCCGTTGCAACGGCCGAGCCCCCGCCGCCTCCATCTTCCCGCGGAGCCCCGCCGTACCCCCCGCCCCAGGCAGGCCCCGAGCCGCAGGCCGAGGCGGGCCCGAGCCTTTCCCCAGCGCAGGCCTCCGCGCCGGGCCCGCGCGGCCCACAGCCGGAAACCGAGCGCTAGGGGCTGGGGTGAGGCGACGGCGGCCGCCGTGACCCCTCTGCGCCCGCGGTCCCCGCCGTCCCGCGTTCCCACCTCCTGGTTGAAGGCGTTCACGGCCTCCATGTTGGCGGCGGCTGAGGCGGGCGTCCGCGCGGGGGAGGGGCGGCTCGGTACGGCTCAGGGGCTGCGCGCGGACATGGCCGTTCGGCGGCGACGGCCGGGGCCGACGCTCTCTCCTCTCCCTGCCCGCCTCGCTCGCTCGCCGGCCGCGGCGTCTCGCTGGCAGGACCGCGGCGCAGACAGGCCGTTTCTCCCAGCGGGATGGCGGAGCCCACGCCGCGCACGGCACCCTGGGATCGCGCAGGCCTCCCGGCCCCGCGCCACCCACAGGAGAGAACGGGGCGGGGGGGGGGGGGGGAAGGGAAGGGGGGGGAACGCGCGCGACTGTGGCGTCACGTGACCCAGGGCCGGGTGAGTCCCAGCGCCCCGCCATGTCAGCGCCGCCCCGCCCCCGGGGAGGGGAAATGGCGGCGCGTTGCCGGGCCGGGCGGTGATTTTCTCTCATCGCTTGGGCGAAGCCGCCCTATCGTTGTCGGGGGGCTGCCGGGCCGCTGGGTGTTTGCGTTTGTGAGCAAAGCGCGTTTATCCTGCAAAATGCGGGGTTTCAAGGACGCTGACTGGCCGTGGCAGCTATGTTAGAGGACGCTGTCACGTGCAGTGTTTTGTTGTTAACGTCAAGTCAGCGATTTGAGGTTTCATGGAATCGTTAAGGCTGGAAAAGACCTCTGAGATCCCCTAATCCAACCGTCAGCACGTCTGCACCGCAACCACTGACCGTGTCCCTCGGTGCCAGTTTGCATAGTGCTGTATGATGGGGTGTGTTCTAAACGTGCTTGTTGAACTTCTGGTTGTTTAACCCTGTTCTGGCATCTCAGCCAGGGGGTAAATTGGACGGGTGTTACAGATGTCGGAGTGTAGTTGGCTTTATTTACTGTTCTGTAAATGGACTGAGCCTTGTATTTCAGTTGTTAATCGAATGCAAACAGCTTTGAAGAGTCTCCTCACCCCTCCTTCAATAGGCGGTCGTCCAGAAGTTGCTCCTCTTTAAAAACAAGTGTTTTAAAATTCAAGTTAAGGAAGCTCCCACAGGAATAAGACCTCTTGTTTCTCAGATTATGACGTGTAAAAAAAGTGTTTGGGTACAGCGCTTACTCAGATAAATTTTTAAAACAAGTTTTCCAAGCAAGGGAAGGAGTTGGTCCCGCTCTGCTTTGCACTGGTGCTACCTCACCTCGAGCACTGTGTGCAGGTCCAGGTGCAACAGTATGAGAACATGAAACCGTGAGAGAGCATCCAGAGGAGACTTACAAAGGTGGTGAAGAATGGAAGAGAAGACATATGAGGAGTGGCTGAGGTCCCTGGGTGTGCTCAGCCCAGAGCAGAGGAGGCTGCAGGGAAGCCTCGTGGTTGGCCTGCAGCTTTTCACTACGGGAACTGGGCTCTGCTTTCTGGTGACAGCAACAGGATCCAATATTACAGGAGTTCAGGAAGTGTTTGGACAGCTCTCTCAGACATAGGGTTTGGCATTTGGATGGTGCTGTGTGGAGTCCAGAGTTGGACTTGATAGTACTTGTAGATCTCTATAAACTCAGGATGTGCTGTGATTCAATAATCTATGGCAAAGTAGAAAATAATAACTAATAATTTAAATATGAATGAAAATAAAATAAAATATATAAACAATAATATATTATTATTATATAATATATAATATATAATATTATATAATAAATATAAATAATAAACAGGAATGAAACACTGTCTTGTCATTGTCTTTGCTGCATGGGATTTTTTCTTAATACCGGTTTCAATGTGGTGAATTACTTCATATATAGCTTTTGCTGCTATTCTTGATACACCACTGTCCAAAAATTCACCAAAATCCAGGTAACTCATTCTGCCACCTGAAAAATAGGAACCGCAAATGTAGGACTGAAATCTATGATGAGAGTTTGAAAATGTAAACCATCTCCATCCAGTTTTTAGAGCAGCTGAAAAGGTTTTTGAGAAGTAAGAACGATCTCTTCAGAGCTTCTTGGCTTAGAAACACTGACTGAATGAGATGGGACTTCCTAAACTGGCACGTAACTTTCAGGTTTGAAACCTGAGTGTTAACTGGTGTTTCAGTAATGTCAACTGCTGCTGGGTAACTGACTTTTATGTTCCTTCAATGTAAACTTGGTAACATAAAGGTGTCTCTTCTCAACACCACATTAGTAGTTTATGCAGAGTACAGAAAAATAAAACCTTTCCAGGACAGGAAAAGATCAAGTGGTTCTGGAAAATAACATTGGATTTTCTAGTTCTTTTGCCTATTAAAACTTCTGCTTACGTTGCCTTTCACAGGATATCAGTAGAGGTTCTAGAGGTGACTCCTCTAAAACGGAGTGTTAAATACTTTCTAGTTTCCTTATTGCTTTTTAGGCATTTGGCACTGTTTTACTATGTATCTTCTTTATAAAACACCTACTTTTGTAGTGTGTTAGTAATCAGACTTTGTGCATAATTAGCTCTTGTAATATGCAGGAGAAAAAGAGTCTAGGTATATATACTTCAGTGTGTTTCAACATTGCCTCGTGCAAGCACTGGTAGCTGCAGTGCCCTGAGCTGGATGTGCCCGCTGTATTAGTCCTTACTTTGCTCCATGCTCATTCCACCACCAAGCTAAAGTCTACTGTGGTTTATCTATGCTATAACATAATCCCAGTTCTGCTTGCAGTATAGATAAATCCTTGGATTCTGTAGAAGTATCCTTGGCTCCTCTCATTTGCTGAGAGTGAAATTTGGATTCCTTAGGGGTTGGATGTTAGGATTTGGAGGTAGGAAAGGGTAAAGCAGGTTAATGTCTCAGGGTTTAGACTTAGTCCAGTAAAACCCAGACTTACGGCTTTGTTGTTCAAAACAGATCTGCCTCACAGAGATAATATGCTTAGTAAATTTGAAGTAAAAATTACTCTTGCTTTTATTATGAATACCTATAGAGACAAAGGAGACAATTCTGTAATTTCTTAATAAAAAAATACATTCTTGTGATTATGCTTTTGTCAGTTTTACGCTTGTGGATACTTCAACTTACAGCAGGTTTATTATTTAAACTGCTTTTATAACAGCAGCAGGCATTGTACAAATACATGGTGCACGATGCCTAGCATTGTATTATATATTTATACAACGTAAAGAATGATTCTTGCCACAAGGACCATGCAATCAGACATGACTCACAGAGCAATTCATAGCACTGTTTACATAATATATGTTTTTAAATATTCTATATAATTCCACGTGTCTTATGTTTAGCAGTTTTGATTTGTGTTGATGCATGAGTTTAGTTATGTTCAGCTTACTCTTGTTTTTGACAGATGGGCAATAAATGTGCACAACAATGTTTGGAAATTGCTGTTGAGGACAAATTATGGTTGCTTGATGTGATGATTCTTTTTGTCTTTTGCACATAAATTTCTTCAGATGGTGTCCTATTCAAAGCTGTTGATCTGAAATGTTTTGAATTCAGTATAGTCCTTGTTATTCTACACAAAAGGAAGTGCAAGTTTAACTGGATGTCAGTTAGCTTGAGAATTTAGAGTTTTACATAATGATACAGTTCTTGTGGAAATATTATCTCGATCTTTCAGAGTGTTAAGAAGCCCAGCTTTGCTCTGTCTCCTAAATTTCTAGCATTTTGCACTGTTATTGTCAAAATGATTGACACCAATTGTCGATGAAAAAATGTAGTATTTATCTGTCTGACTGTGGCAGTCTAACATTCAATAAGAATTAGTTACCACTCAGCATTTTGGCCATTATCAATCTCTAACCTGATTATATAATTTAGGTTATTGGACAACTGATTTGATCAGAATTTCCTGAAGTCTTGTATTCTATAGAAAGACAAAACTGATTTTCTTGCAATGTTCAATATATTACTGCAGCTTTATAGTCTTTATTAAACTAATACTGTATAAGTTTACTGTGATTTATAAATATTTGCATGCTGGTGGTCTGCGCATTTCTCCCTTGCATCATGGGGAGGGATTTCCTTGTTTTCCAAATGTTGGCTCCAAATATAAGCCACACTAAAATCAGATCCCTGAAATGGACAGGTCCTTGAGGGAAGAGTATGTATCCCTTTATGATTTATCTGTGCTCTGTAAGGATTAGGCTTCGAGGGCTGGCACTGTGACTGAATACTTGAGTTAGTGTTTCTTGATGCTGATTTTTTGTTCTTTTACTATTTGTAAACTTGAGTAATATTGACAGGCGGACTGTAGTGCATCTGCTTCTAAGGGCCTTTTGGGGAACCTCATAGCACAGGCAGTGTTTTACTTGCCTCCATAGTGGAGTGAATCAGTGTAAGGTTTGGATGGACATATCTTTCAGTTTGACTTGAAGTTACACTGTGAGTATCTGGGTATAGTTCATGGTCCTTAATTTTAGAATAGAAATCCTGTAAAGGGTTGAGAGCTGGTTGCCTTGGAGTGATACAAGTGACTGAATACAAATTCTGCAGACAGCTGGATCTATGATGTTTACACTTTGGATATTCTATCTGTTGGACTTGCTCTTAGTGAAGACCAAGATTTGAGCCTCTTGTGAAATACTTCTTCCTGGTAAGGGGTTACTTCTGTATTTGTATTTACAACACCAGTTTGGAACAGTGGATATTTAAGAATTCTGTCTGCTGTGAACATTTAGATTTTTATGCTTTGCTGTAATTTTACTATTGTGGACTTCAGTATTTAAAAAAAAAAGAAAAAAAAAGTTGCTGTTTTCTAAGTGCTTTTGAGACAATATCTAAAGCTGCTGTTGATGGTTATGTAACCACTGAGGATATGGCTTGTCTGAATCTGATACTGAGTTTATCCTTTTTAACATTTCGCAGACAAGAGGAAACCTCTGCTTTCATCAAAATACCGTCAGTAACCATATGGAAATGGTTTTGCCCATTAATGCACTACTTCCAGTGGATCTTGAATATTAGCCCAGTATTAATGAAGACTCCAACTCATACAGCAAGGTAATAATAATGGGCTTGCCTTGCAAGATCCCTGTGCAACTTCTTGTTAAATAAATGGAGGTTTTTCACATGAAAGCCTATGGGATAGAATATAAACTTGGTAGAAGACAATCTGCCATATATATTTTCTGTGGAATCAAGATTTATTTTGCTTTTGCCAGCAGACACATATGAACAGACTTCCAACTTTGCTCCTTCACAGTTTTCTCACTAGCCTCTTCTAGTCTGATGTGCAGGCTGGCAAGGTGGTGAAGCTAGGCAACATTTTATTGTAGGTGCAAGACTGAAGATCAAAATATGTCAGAAATTGCTTACTTCTGTAGAAATTCTGTCATACTGCTGTTCTGCTGTTCATCAGAGGCACAGAGACTAGTGAAACTAGGAACCATTAAACAAAGATTCATTAGTTCTTTTGGAAAATTCAGTGTTTAGCTGTGTTTTAGGAAGTGATAAGAAATACAGAATTTATGGTTACAGGGAAAGGGAACATATATAAATATGCATTATATGTCATTTTTTAATGGTTTGTCTGGGACAGTATAGGGCTTACAAGAACAAATGTTTGTAATAAATGTGTTGATGTTGCCACATTAAAATAAATGATTCGGTGCTTTCAGAAACTTAAAATTGAAAGTGAATCTCTTCTTAGGAATTATAGCTACTCTTTTTATTAATGAATCATTTATTTGGAAAAATAATGAACTGAAAAACCCAACGCTTGCAGTTCTAGGACAGCCAACATTCTGAGCTTCTAGGCATGCATATAAGCCAACAACAACAATTTTGGAAATGTGAATCCGTTTAGCAGTAGTACAGCCTCTGCTTGCTTCTGTGGCAACTTTCTTGTCCTTCTTCTTTACATATTTTAAGAAAAAGTGTTTTGGATTCACTAAAATTTGACTTAAAAGGGCTTCATTGTCCAGTCCCCAACAAGAAGCAGCAAAACACTATTCCTATTTATCTGGAAAGGAATCGTATTTCTTGGTTTATGTGTTTACTTGTTTATTTCTTCCATCCTCTCCACTCTTCATGTTATCTGGGGGAAAGGAGGAGTGGTGAATTTGAAAGTAATTTTTATTTGTATATCATGTTTGCACCAACCCATCCTGTTGAACCTGTATTAAAGTTACTTATTTCAAGTATTCAAAAAAATCCTATAATAACAAAAAATGTCATGTTCGGTCTTTTCTTCTTCCCCCATAACGAGGAAACTTAAAAATTGCCAGTAGAACAGTAGAAATGTAGTTTTTTTTCAATTATTGGCTTTGTTGCTTTGGAGTTAGACTTTTTTTTCTTGTTTGTTTGTAATATGCTGTTGAGAAAGTTTAATTTCATTTATTTATTTTGCCAAAGCCTAGGATCATCATGTAGTTGCTACTTCAGAAGGTGGGATTTTTAAGGCAGCGGAGTGGGATGCAGTAAAATTCTGAGCACTGTCAGTGTTTTTACTATGGGGATGTAACCCTGAAGCATTTAAAGAGGAATATGTAACTAATATAGTTTTTGTCACTTCTAAACATAGTGTGGAATATACTGGTAAAAACTTCTAGTCAGATTAGACTTGAGAAAGAAATCCAATGCATGTGACTTTGACTCTTGGCTAAGTTTAATAAATGGGGCATTATATAGGCCCCTTTGTGTAAATGGAAGATGCATTGATACCTTGCTGAGATGTACTTGCTTCAAGTACCTATTTGTGTTAGGGTTTTCTGTTGTTTCTGCAGTCCAGCAATATGATACTGGGTAAAAAAACATCAGGTTCTGTGAAATTCTGCTGTAGTACCCTAAAAGATTTGAACGCGTGTCTTTGGTACTGTTGAAAAGTACCAGTGACACAATCCCTTTTTGTTACATCTAGCTTTTTGGGCTTCAGTGTGTCAGTTTAGGGAAGACAGTGTTCTGGGGCTCCAGTTGCAGCTGCTTCCAACTGAGGCAAACAACATTTGTTAAGATCTTTCTAAAAGCAGAGCTTTGCTTTTATGCCTTCCCAGTCTAACAACATTGGAAGGATGCTTGTAAATGTGACAGCTTGAACTAAAGGAAGAACATCCAGATGGAATTTCTTCACATTAAATCCATATGCATTCATTCCATCTCCATTACTAGCTTTAGAGCAAAACATTCTTTATATTCACAGGATTTTTTATCATTTCAAGAAAGGAAAAAGAGATGACACTGGTAATTACAGACCTGTCTGTCTTGCTTCAGTGCCTGGTAAAATTGTGGAGAAGATTATTCTGGAAGTTACTGAGAAATGCCTGAAAGACAATTGAGTCATTGGTTACAGGTCCACGAGGGGAAAGTTTTGTTTAATCGACTAAATGGCCAACCTTTTATATGAAATTACAAACCTACTTGACCATGGTAAGCCAGTAGATGTAACCTTTTTGGATTTCTGCAAATATTTCAATACTGTTTCTCACAGTATGCTCTGGGACAGCTAGACAAAAGCAATGCGATAGGTGAACAGCTGGCTGGTGGGTCGGGCTTAAAAGGTTGTAGTAGATGGGATTACATCAGGCTGGCAGCTGGCCACTGGTGGGCTTCCTTCAGGGCCCCATTTTAGGGCCAGTTCTCTTCAATGATTTAATAAAATGCTTGGATGCAGGATTTGAAGGCGTACTGATTAAGACTCGATAACACAAAATTCAGGGAAGCTCTTGACTGCCTTCAGGATATAGTGGCCTTGCAGGAAGACCTGGTCAAATGGAAGTACTGGGCAATCACCGACCACATACAGTTGAACAAGAACAAGTTCCAGAATCTGCCCCTGGGACACCATCGTGGAGAGGGATCTGGCAGTTTGGCTGATGGCAGATTTAATCTGAATCAGCAGTGTAGCCTGGCAGCCCAGAGGGACAACGGTACCCTGGGGTGCACCAGGCCCAGCAGCCAATGTACAAGGGAGAGAGGATTGTCCCTTGGTGTGTCCAGCCCAGAGCGGAGGAGCTGAGGGGAGGCCTGATGGCGGCTGCAGCTCCTCACAGGGAGCGGAGGGGCAGCGCTGAGCTCTGCTCTGTGTGACAGCGACAGGGCCCGAGGGAACGGCATGGAGCTGTGTCAGGGGAGGGCAGTGGGGTGAGGGGCAGGGGCTGCACCACAGGGCGGTGGGCGTGGGACGGGCTGCACGGGGCTGTGGGCACGGCCCCAGTGCTGGAGTTAAGGAGCGTTTGGATCACACTGTCAGATACAGGATTTGAACTTTGGGAGGTGCTGTGTGGAGCCAGGAGTTGGACTTGGTGGTCCTTATGGGCACCATCCAACTCGGGATGTTCCTCTGTCTGATTGGACAATCTCTTTTATCACTTCTTCTACAGTCCCTGTTGTGACCAGAAGATGGCACTTATGTACACGCTAAGATGGAGTTAAAGCATCTGGTTTTGTTTTGTCACGTGTTTAGCTCGAATCTGTGTTGTTGGGTTGGGATTTTTTTGTTTGTTTGTTTTACTTTTGTATTGCTGTTGTCATTTTTTTAGTATAGCTATAGATTTTGGTACTTCATCTGCGTGGCCTTATGTCTGACCTTACGCATTGAGGTGCAGTCGACATGTACATAATTATATTAATTTATAAATGATTACACACAGGCCACACACAGGATTGAGGCTTAACGTGTACATCTGTGTATGTAGCCACAACACTGCATACTATCTGCACAGAGAACATGTTCACAAGTATTGTTGCTCACACTTTTCAGTAAATGTCCTAGGCAAATGATAATGATAACTCACAGGGTAAAAGATGATTTTGATCATGTAGCACATGAGGAACACAGATTAAGAACAAAGTCCAGGAACTTGTTACTTGGAAAGTTCTTATTTCCTTATTCAGTAATAAGGATCTGATTTACCACTGAATTCAGAAAGCAGCCATCAAGCAAATCTTGTTTTTCATTCTTATTGTTATTTAAGGAGAGTTTAGAACAGCCTAAGAACAGTTTATAGCTTTTTTTTGGCTTTTTTTTTTTCCGCTTCTAGCTGAGTTTTTATGCTGCATGTTAAGGAATGGTCTAAAAAAATGATTCTTCAAAATAATTTTATCACTTTTCTTTCTTTTTTTTTTTTTATTTCTGCTTTTTCTTCTTCTCCAAATTAATGTTTTAATATCACTAGAGGGGACTAAGTTGTCCCACTTTCCAGTATATCTACTTTCTCATGTCTGTTTATGATGACCTATTCCAGCATGATTCTTTTATCCCAGTGTAACTTTGTCAGGCATCAGTGATAGTACTCTAAACTAGACTTGTTAACGCAGCTCTTCTGGGTAGCCAAGTTCAAAGGGAACACTGAATTTGCACATAGGAAATGGACAAGAGCAGGGGAGGATATAAAGTTGTCATAACCCATCTAAGCAGCTTCCCAGGGCTGTCAGCATATTTTTGTGAGGATCATGGAACCCAGCTAAATCAGTGCTGGTATCAGTGTGGCTTGTCTCTCCTGCTCTGCATGGTGCAGTGGACTTCTGCCTGTAGCAGTCTCACAGGGTTTGATCCACCTCCCCATACCCTGCTCTTTGAATAAACCTTTTATCAGGGTCTGCCAAGGGCTGATTGATGTCAGTCACACCAACACCAATGCTTACAGACCCTTCATGACCTACTGTCCCTATCACCTGCTGTCCACCATAGCTTTCTTCCCCCTAATGATTTTATCACTGATTTATTTTTAGAATTTACTTTCATACCTTTTGCTTTGTTCTGTGTGAAAGTAATAAGCATTGTAACTGAGAGTGATGATTTGCCTCCAAGCTTGCCCAGTCCATGAATAATAGCTAAACAACTCAGGAGAACCCTATATATTTTGCATATATATTGCACCACAGCCACTAACAGCCGGCTTGTTTTCTGTGACATGCAGAAAGATTATTTCAGAAGATAGATTATCCTCTGGCTATGGGGGTAGTTTTTGTGATTCAATACCAAATTAAGTCATGTGGAATCCTAGCCCAATCTTTGAAGAGCCACATCCAAGTACTAAGTCCCCAAGCAATTGAAAGGGCTCCTGGGCCTTAGGAATTTTGAAGACTGTAATCAACAGACTGGAAAAGGAAAGCGGTTGAAAAACATGTCTGTTGTCAGCTGTATGCCAATGTCAAATACTTGACTACTGGCAGGAGATAAAAGATTGTGAGCTGAAAAAGCAGGAAGAAGTGTGAGAAGCACTATGGGTGGGCTGGTTGGCTGTGTCCAAACCAGCTTCTGGGAGGTTGCAGTGCAAGTGCTGGGGTCCTGGCTCACTGATGATCCCAAGCAAGGTCTTAGTTGGAATGAGGCACCATAGTAATCCATGTGGCATGCTTTCTTTTATTGTTGTTTTGTGTGTGTGTGTGTCTGTGTAGAAACCAGGTCTCAGTACTTTGCCTGGATGGGAATAACTGTTTGGCAGTGAGATATAAGCTTTCTACTGCTGTTTTGCTCTGTCCAGCTGCACAGGTCATAGGCTTCAAGCAGTCCTTGGCAGTGTTAGTGTACCTGCTACTAAATTCATGTGTAATACAGTGCCTTCTGTGACCAGGAACAGTGCAGCTCAACTGTTACTTCATTTGCAAAACTAACGTTTTTTTGGCAAAATAGAAATAGTCATTTCAACCACACATAGTTATCAAAAAGAACACTGCCAAAATAAATGTTACTCTGTGTGTGACTCTTCCACTACTTAAATGGAGAAAAAAAAATTACATGGTGAGAATGTGCTTTGACTTGCTGCTCTGAAAAACTCCAGTACTACAAAGCAGCCTGCATTGTATGTGATGGAGGTGTGGAGGTTAGGGTTCTCTGGCATTCAGAAGACCTGGTGTCTTTTTGTAGCCATGCTATAGAGTCCTCGAGTTACTAGTCAGCCTCTTGGTGCTGGCAGCCCCTGCATAAAATATAGGTGACAGACTGTTCCTCTCAGGTAAATTACTCACTCTAACGATTTTAAAGATTTTAAAGGGGTCATCGTTTGTGAAGTAAAGGACTATATGCACTCCACTGCAAAATAATAAAATATGAAGCATCAGTAGATACCAGTATGTGTTTGACTCTCCTTAATGTATATGATGATGAGATGCATTTACATTTCACTGAGTAGAGCTTAAAGGCAGCTGCTGAATTAACTGAAATTAAGTCTATTGAAATAGCGATATACTGTTGAGGTGAATTTTTCAGCTAATTGCATAGCCTCCTGCAAAACCTATGTAGACTCTTTAACACACAAATCGTGTTGTGTGCATGTGAAGTTAGCACTCATGCAGTGTTAGTCAACTGAGTCTGCAGATGGAAACCCTTCATTTTTCTGCAGAAAAGTAGTAGTGTCTGTGTAACTTTCATCCAGACGGCCATGTGATTTGATGTTTCTGTGCCCAGGGAAGCATGACAGATGCCCAAGGCAAGGACCCTTTTTACATTTCCCAGTGCCACCTCCCCAGATAGATTCCTGCAGTTTGGAAGGTATAATTTTGTCTCCCGAGATATTCAGACTCTTCTGAGAATAAGACCTATGAATAGTTGAGCAGTGTCCTATTAATTACACAAGCACCATCAAGAAGGCCATGATGTGAACAGATGTCTGCTGTTGCCAACCAGCACAGCTCCTGGGTAATCTATTAGTATTCCTGAGTGGCCAACATGTACAGAACAGGCCTGCTTTATTAGATAACTGCGATCTGGGAAGTGAAGATTAAGTAGTTGATTTATTCTTCCTTGAGACATCCAGATACCTACAGTTTGTTTTAGGAATACACACCCACCATGAAAGCAGTGAGTATAAAGCAGAGGGGCAGGCCTCTCATAGCTTTAATGCAGATGGCAGAGGTAGCAAAAGGAGGGAAGACAGCAGGGCAACTTATGGTATAACTGCTGGAGAGTCAACGTTTTTGAGCCCTGAGTTTTCCTACATCACCGGGAAACTACATCACTTGAGCTTTTCAGGATTTTTATGTTTTAATTTCCTGTTAAAAAGAGCAATATTTCTCTATTTTGTTCTGTTACCCTACAGACTCATTGTGTATATGTAATATTTTGCCTTCTGAGAGGTTGCTGTAGCTATATAGTCTGGCAATACTTTATTTTCTGTACTCACTCTGCTGTTGCTAGGAGATAAAATACTAATAGTAACTGACCCTTTCTTTGGATGATATTAATATGCAGGAATTAGTGCCATCCAAAGCTGGTAATGTGACCATTCACATTACCAGCCTCCTCACCCAGGTCTTGCCTCTGAGACACGTAGTGTGTGATTTGGTATGGAGAAGTAGCACGTAAACATGAGCACTGATCGGAATAGGACATAAATTCTGTAGAATTACCCTCTTTTACTGTAAGCATAAAAATGCTCAGAGGCAGAAAATAAGTATGTGGCCCAGGATTTATATGGCAACTCAGTGTCTGCAACTGGAAATTGAAAGGACATCTCAGAGATATCTTTGGGATAGCACATGATCAATTCAAATACTTTTGACACCAAACACTTGTGGCCTGCAAGGAAGAAAGGTTGAAGTGTCTGTCCACCCTTCAGGTGGTAAGGCAGTCCTCAGCATGGACTTTCAGAGGCAGAAACAGCACTTGGGCCGTTGATCCCCAAGGACTGTCAGTGGCAGTTTAGTACATAATATCTATATCTGTCTTGAAAAGTCTCTTCCATGTGAGAGGAATTGGGGGATTGTTTCTGTTTTTCACTTTTCTCAGAACAGTGTTGGCCTACATCACATTGGAGGACGCCACTGGGTCTGCTGCACTTCCTTTCAGCATGGCCAGATTGAGATAGGGCCTTGGCAGGAGATTGGGAATGGATGGATTTTAAGGTCCATTCCAATTCAAGCTATTCTGTGATTCTTTGCTTGCACAGGTCTTCAAAGCACTTAGCCTGTATGTTCAAGTGAGCTTTGGCTTGTGACTCCTTTAGTTTCAGACAGCTGCTCCTTGATACACACTCATGAATCATACCAGTCCCACAAAAAGCAGGTCTGGAACCTGTGGGTAAAGGAGAGAGGCTATGAGAAATTTGAACGTGTACAATGTTTGAGTAATGTACTAGAAACAAGGAAAAATTTCTTCTGAGAATGATTGGACTGGAAGAGGTTGTCCAGTGGGGTGGTGGAGCTACCATCCCTGGAAGTGTTAGGTGTGGATGTGGTACTGAAGAACATATTTAGTAGGCATGATGGTAGTGGGCTGGTGGTTGAACTACATGATCTTAGTGGTCTTTTCCGACCTTAGTGACGTTTTCTATGACTCTGTGATACACTCTGTGCCTCGAAAGGTGTTATATGTATTCTATAGTATAACTAAGGGGCATTCTTAAAATGTTATGTAAAGTGAGTATCTTATTAGAGATCACTGCATTACTTTCTGTTGACAAACCAGTAAGCGGATCTGTAAGTAGAAGCATAATATGTAAAATATGTTAACCTAAAATTAAACAAGAAGAAATTGATAACTTCTGTCTTTTAACTTTGGTATCTTTGCAAAAACTCTACTGATAAATTAATTGCAGTCACACTGCCTTCATCAGTGTGGTCCTTGTCCTGCATGAAGGCGTGCAATTGCTTCATTTTCCTAATGATTAGAAGACTGTGGCTTTGTGATGAGAAATGTACATTGAAGCCAACATATTTTCTGACGTATTCATTACTTTATTCTGTTTTCCTATAATTAGTCTGTATCTACAAATCTGAGGTATGTTGTAAAAATATACATAAGTTTATAGCGGATTCTAGAAAATACTTCTTGTAAGCACAAAAATATAGCTGGAAACATGTATTAATGTTGAACACATGTAGTTCCAAATAAGATTTTTATTTAGATATTTTACTTGAATGTAGTGATTGAGACATACTTCAGAAGGAATTATTTCTGACATTTTGGAAAGATTCTTAGAGTTGTTCTGTGTTTGTGGTATTAACACCATTTGGAAATTGACCAACTGGAAGTGAAATACATTTTGCATTCATGGTGAAGATTAAGCTCTGAATGAGCATGACATTTGTTAGCTTTTTTCTTAAAAAAAAAAAAGAATACTGAGGAAATGAAGTTCATGTTATTATGATCTTTGTACACATTTTTGTTTGGTTGGATGCTTTTTTTTTTTTTTTTTGGAGCTGCCAGGCTTGACTGATTGGGCAAAACGTGTCTGTTGAGACCCCAAACATTTTAATTCCCTTAAGCACTAATCCATATGTATAAATATCATAGAATCATAGAATTATGGAATCATTAAGGTTGGAAAAGCCCTCTAAGATCACATAGTCCAACCATCCATCTACTACCAATATTGCCCACTAGACCATGTCCCTAAGTACTATATTTACTCTCTTCTTAAACGCCTCATGCAGCCTCACCTATGCTGATGTACAGAGAGACAATCACCTCCCTGCTCCTGCTGGCTGCACTGCTTCTGTTACAAGCTGAGATGCCATTGGTCTTCATACTGGTACGTCATAGGGTTGCTTCTAGAAATGAGCTTCTGCAGGAATTAACTCATTCTGAATATTATGCTTTAAATATATTTGTGCATGACTTTGATCCACATAAAACTACTTTTATTTCAAGAGGAAGATTTTTTTTTTCTTATTTTGTTTTTGTCTTATTTCTTATCCTATATTAGCAAACAGGCTCTCCACAAAAGGAACACATTTATTATATCATAGTTGTAAGTGATTCAGAGTTCTGCAATGCACTTAATAACTAGGTTTTTCATTATAATCTTCCCGCTATATAATCTTCACTGTCAGCAAGCTGATTAGGTTTTCATGCTCACTTTGACTGTTTGGCATTGAAAACACTGTTTTCAATGAGGGGCTTGCAGGTTTATTGGCATCAGAAACAAGTTTATGGTAAGAAATATGTCTGGGCACTCAACACTTAGTTTTCCTGCTCCATCTCGGATCCTTTTAAGTGCCAGAAAGCAGCTTAGGGTGCCCCAGTCCTGCAACTGAACATTCCTACAAAATCAAGTTGTGATAGTCTCAGTTCTGAAGGGTTAGGAGTTTCACACAGTATATTGCACATTTGGGAAAGGTCTGCCACAGGGAAAAACAAAAACAAACAAACAAACACGGGTGTGCTCTATGTTAGATGCAACCATCCAACCATCCACAGTTGTTTTTTTGGTAAATCATTTATCGTGTAACTGCACATGCAACTAACACTTTGTCATGCTCAGATGGGCTGTACTACAGAAGTCACTGCATCTCAGGAGATGTGAGATTTCACTTCCTTGACCAAGAGGGGGAGCAAATAAACCAGCTAATTTGCCAGGCTCCTTCCGATGCCATACAAAATATATGTAAGTAAAAAGTAGAGGAGCACGAGGTCTTCAGAAGTTAGAGCTCTTATTTCCTGTGAGATGGATATCACGGGTTGCAAGGAAGATGAAGCACTGTCACTTTTCTAACATTTTAAACCAAATTACACACACACTAAGGAGCTCAGATGTGGAAATCACGCATTTCAGAATTTTTACTGTGTACCTAATCACTGTGTATTTAAATTTGTCAATCTTTGCCTAAACACAGCTTTGTCCTATTTGTCCCTTCCATATCTTATGTCTAATGAGATGCTTTTAAGCCTGCTTAGCTCTCCCTTTAAATTTCCTACTGACAGTCTTGTGACTAGTCCTTCAATCATCTTTTCTGATAAGTGATGCTGGGTTTGTCAGAAGATAAAGTACTTTATTGGATGAATTAATATAGCTGGAAAAAAAAACTCCAAGCAAGCCAGTGAAAGCCAATCAAACTGTACCAGTTGACTGAGTGAAAGATAGCATCTCTCCCTACCAACAATGCTTTCCTTCACCTTTCTACTGACGCTCTCCCAGCAGCATAGCTTCTGATTCTAAAGGCAGAGCTTCCTCTTGCTTCTTCCCAGAAAATCTTGTTCATTAAATTCCAATTTGTGGGTTGTAACACCAGATGGGCTACTGCAGTGCTCTAGCCCACCTTCCTGTTTGACACACAGCATCAAGCTTCTTCCTGTTTGAAACAGAAAGTCTTTTAGGAGAAGCATCTGATTGTGATTTTAAAAATTCCAAAGAAAGAGAACTTGCTGTAACGCTGCACTAGCTTGCTGTGGTGGTTAATTACCCTCCCTGTTAAAAACGTGCATCTTCTTAGCTTGAACTTGTTCAGCTCCTAACCGCTGGATCTCATAGTTTTGTCAGTGAGTGTGCATTCTTACTTGGAATTCTTACTTGGAAATAGAGACTACAAGCAATCACTGTCTCCCTTAGCAGGCTTAAAAGGACTTAGTCCTTCCACTGAGAAGTTAACTACAAGTATTTAGGTCTTTAGTCATTCTCACAGCTCCTCTCAGAATTTTCTCTGCATTATCCACTTAATTTTGAATTGTAGAGAGCAGAACCAGATGCAGTTTTCCAGATGGAGTTACATGAGTGAGTGCAGCATATTCTGATAATTTAACTTTTTTTTTTTTCTTTATTCCTACTTATTTTTGTGAATGCATATATGGACCACATATATTAAATGGGCCAAGATGTTATTTTGGTTCATCAGAAATGTCTACCCAGTGCCTGAGTCACCTTATCTCTTGGTTTCGTTCAATGTAAGAGCAAGCAGGAAGAAGCATGGTCTAAATGATACCAGGGTTTTCATGTGTAATTCCTCTTCTGTGCCAAAACAGCATGAGATCCCTCCTCTGCATGTCGTTCCAAAGAATTGATGCCTTTTTTTTTATATGACACTATTCTTCTTGCTCATATTCCTATGATTGGTGAGATCTGAAGAAAACAGATCTCAGTTTGTGATGTTTGATAAATGGTCGAGGGGACTTGGCTGTGACTATCCTAACTCATCTCAGGTCAGCATAATTTGCAGTCAGTCTTGTCTTTCCTTGATTTAGACTTCTGAAGACAGAAAATGAAGAATAGATCTGCAGCTTCACAGCCACTTTTTCAAGTGCTGTTAAAAAAGTAGTAAAGCAACTGTGTCTAAATATATATCTGGTATTTATAAGATGTAATAAATGTGTACATTTAGGTCCTACTATTGAAGCGTTTGCATACCTAGACCTTTCATGCAGAGAGATTCAATACTTGCCTAAACAAGAAAGGCTCATAAAACAACACATATGAACTCTTTAATGAACTAAGTTATGGTTATTGGTTCACATTAGAGCTATCGTGTTTAAATTTAACCAAAAAGTCTGAATACAATATCAAAAAGGAATGTATAGAAATGTTCCAGCAAGAGAGATTCATGCTGCTAGTTCTGGCCAGTGTTGCTGTGTGAAAAAATGTCTTGACTTATTTCTTGATTTTTCTCCATTTTTTTTTTTTTCACTCTTCTTTCCAAGATATTTTTTTTTCATGCATTTAATTCAACACAAATTAAGATTGAATGCAGGTATTTGATTTATGCTTTTTAAACATAGCTTGTCAAATGCAATGTAGCAATATATTTTGCTTTTAGATTTTAAAAAAAAGGAAGGAAAGAAAAAGGGCACCCTACATTTTTCCTGGAGTGTATGAACAAAGAGGAACAGGAAACCATGCAATGAATATGAGGCAAATGTGAAGGCATGGAGGGCACAGCAATTACCATCCTACCTGCAGAAAGGAACACAAAGCCATACTGAGGAGATCAAAGATGCATCTGAATGATGTAGTGACATTTAAGCATGCAAGGAAAGATTAGAAAAGGGAGGTGGCATGGATGAAAATTATTTAATGAGCAAGGAAGGACTAATAGTGACAAGTGAGAGCCATGTGAAACACAAATTGGTGGCATTAGCCCTACGAGCCAGGCACTGAGCATCTTCTGTGCTGGTTTTGGTGGTCCCACCCTGACTGCTGGGCTCTGAGCTAGAAGAAGAACAGGAGTAAAGAGGACTGGTAATTAAGAGGAAGAGGTGGGGGGGAGCAGGGGGGGGGGGAGGAAAAAAAAAAAAAAAAAAAGGGGGGGGGGGGGGAGGGAGGATTTGGAGAAATGAGAAAAGGAAGAAAAGGAAACAGATGCTGAAGATGGATGTGTTGGAAAATGGCAAAATATGATCCAAATGTTGGCGGTGAGTATGGAGGACCAGACCAGAAAACAAAGATTTGGAAGTCTGCAGCAGAAAAGAAAGAAGGGATGAGAAAGTCAAGAAATAAGGGTAAGGAAATAAAACAAGTTATATATTGAAGAAAATGCAAGACTTTAAGGAAGATAAGACAAAGACACAGCAGAGCAAGGAGTGTGATAGGGAACACCGGGCAGCAGGGAAATGAGAGATTGGCAATGGGTGGACAGAAAAATGACAGAGAAATCAGCTGCTCTCAGAAAGAGATTAAAAAACCCAAAAAGACAATCTAAGCTTCATCTGCCACAATTACCAGAGACTCAGATATGTCTAAAATGGAGATCAAGTCAGTGTTACTCTGTTGGGACCCTCTCATTGATAATAGACAGGAAACTTCTTTATTAGCACAACACTAATCACCCAGGGCTTGGGGCTGTCTTTCCTTACACAAGTGTGGTTATGCTTGTCTGTGATGTGTGGAACAGCAACAACAAAACAAGCAAACAAACAAACAAATGACAACAGTAGTGGAAATTGTTCAGTCTGACAAGAGTTGAACTCAATGATCCTCATGGGTCCCTTCCAACTCAGGATGTTCTATTTTCTGTACCGAGTGTTCATCAGCCAGGTGGATAAACGAGTGCTGATTCAAGGGAGAAAGTATGTTTGCTATAGAAACAGGTGCAGAAATGAATAACCTACTGAGTTTTGTAATAATCAACCTGATATCCTGACATTTACAAACTCATCTCTGAATGATGCTGTAATCGTGGAAATGCACAAACCCACAGCTATTTTTTTCCTCTCATTTTTTTTCCCTCCATTTCTCTAGAAAATCTACCTGTAAAAATGTAAGGAGTTTACTGGGATCCAGCTGGAATTGGCATCCAGTTTCCCTTGAATTACTTGCAAGGATGTGTTCACTGGAACCTCTCTGCAGAAGACTTTGTGAATAACTTTCTATATTCAAAATGGTCATCTATACATAATCAGGACTTAATTTATGAACATTTCTGATGAGGTCTGGTCTGATTTCGTTAAATGAGAGTGTTTGTATGAATCAGGATTATCCATGTAAACAAATGGCTGAGGTGAACACAGTTGCTCAGAGCTAGACTAAATGCCCTACACAACACTAACATAAGAAGCCAGAAAGCGGGAGGGGAAGGTATAAAGAACTAACATGGTTCATGTTCGTGATTTTTTGGACACCCGTGAGGGATGGTGCAGCAAAGTCCAGTGAAAAAGGTTCATTCACCAGCATCATTTTTTGTCCTTTGTGGTCGGTGTTGGACGCCTTGTCCCAGAGCTTCGCATTTTTGTGTTCGTTTCCTGAAACATCATAATAGCTCATAGCTAGCGCTTCTGAGAAAACCGTGCAAGGGAAAAGCAATAACCTGAACATAAACTGCAGCAAACACTCTGTGTACTTTCAAGGGCACTGCAGGGATTCTGCTGTGGGCTGAGACATGAGTGGGATGTGAGTAAGCCCTGGAAGGAGGAGTTTGCACAGAGTCCACAGACTTTCCTAAGGAAAACCAAAAGAACAAAGCTAACAGAGAAAATGTATATGCTGCGGGAAACTTTCAGATGATTTACAAAAGAATTAACCAGAATACCGTGTATGAGCTACACTATCAAGAGGAAGTTTCTCATTAAATAAACACTGCCTGCATGCTATGTTTCTTTCCAGGCACCGCTTCCTGCACCGATCCTGGGCCTGTGGATTTGCAACGACCCCTTCAGACCAGTGAAATGGCACGGCTGGGACTGGGGCTGCCCGAGGAATTTCCTCCTCTCCTCCTCCAAGCTCTATCTTGACAGCTGAGAGCAGCCAGAGCATTCCTGCCAGCACACCCTGAACGTGCACATCTGGAGAGTGTAAGCTCCGCTTTCCTTGTGAAACATCCTCAGCTCAGGAATTTACTTCTCCCAGCGGCCTAGCAGAGCCGAGGTCCACTGACCTTTGGGGCACGATGTAAGGCCCATCTGTTTGCTCAGAGCTGTGCCTGAGGGTCTGGCAGTGAGGCTTATGGTTAACTTGTCCCCTGGGAGTCTGTGCAAGAACAGTGGCCAGCACGCTATGAATCTGGTTTTTTTTTGTTTTGTTTTTGTTTTGTTTTGTTTTAAACAATCTCTGTGCATGCAGACTGTCTGCAAGTTAACATTCACAGGGAAAATAAAATACTTTTACTTCACAGGCATTTTATAGTAAATAGATTTATTGAAAGGACATCCTCAGATTCTTTATATGTGACTAAGAGTGTGAACTCTCCTCCGCTGCTCTTCTTTGGTCCCAGAAAGAAAGCACATCACAGCCACTGCCACAACAGCAAACTGGGATAGCATGTTCAGGGTTAAACCAGAGCTGAATCATTAAACAGAAAGCCCTAATTAAAACTTTAAAAACTTCAGAGTAACAGAGAAATGCATTTCTTCTCTCTCTCTTTTTTTTTTTAGTTCAGTTAGTTAGTCCTTCTCTTAAGCATACAGAGGAAAATACTGCAAGCCTGGAATCCAGCTGGGTTTCCTGTTGACTGAAATACCTGTAGACTAAATGGAGAGTGGCAAACAGGTACTGATTAACTCCTGGAGGCTTCTGTCATAGATATACAACCAGGGAGGAATCAGAAGATGTAAAAAACCTGTTAGAAAGTCCCAAGCACCATAGATCCAACCTAAAAGCTCTTGCAGAGCCTATCACTCCACACACACCTGTTTCCACTCAAAATCAGACATTTTTCCAAGTTCACCTCCATTCATCTGTGCTCAGTGCAGTCTTTTGTTTCCCGTGCAGTCTCATCAGGTCTGTCCTTACGTTATTTCTGCTTCCATTGCCTCTACACCTGCTGCAGCCCTTCACTGCTCGAAGAACGCTAGAGCAAAAATCAAAAGCAAGATTTTCTCCTCACTTGCATAAGCTGTCCTACTAAAACATGAATCTCAGAAATAAAGAAATTGGGAATTGATCTCATGCTTATTTTCATGTTTGAGAGCAGTGTGCACCCCGTCCTTTTTGTGAGTTAAAAGTAGACCCATACCGATTACTATGCTATACCATACTATTGTTAAAAGTTTCCCTATTTCTAACAAATGGGACTCCTGAGAGAGTGCCATTTAGATAAAATCATAACAACAGGTTTCACAACCTATTTTTTTCTTTATATAAACTAATATCACGTTGGAAATATTTCAGGACTGTGCCAAGCCCTGAATGTAAATCAATGTATTTACCTTTGAAAAAATGAGCACTTCATAATTGGACCACCCAACTCTGAATTTTTGCTGTGTTTTCACGAATTTGAAAGTGGTATACGGAATGGCACAACTGCTGTGAGACCTGCAGGTGATATTTGCAATAATCATGAAATTTCTCTGTATAAGAAGACACTTGGAAAATTAATGTTTTCATCAAGATGAATTTTCATTGCTCAGTGCAAGACTGTGTTCATGCCAATATTTTTAAAGCTGACTAAATATGGAAGTTTATCCAAATTCTAATTTACATGAACTATACTAAGATTTGTATTGACAGCAGGTTCATGGTGCTATTTGTGTGACCAGCAGTTAGAATGGTGGCAGACTGAACTTGTTTTGCTTTTCCTTCACACACTCTGCCATCAGGGAGATGTGTCACTCCTTTTTTATCTTTCAGAGATGAAATCTTGTGGTGTTCACAGGCTGCATACCTAATATATCCTGAGCCTATGGGAACCTGCATCTATTAGGAACCAAGAAATCCCATGCCACAGCTGAGAAGCACAGAGTTGCTCTATGTAAAATCCCGACTCTAACTTGGCTCATTTCAGCACCTCACTTAAAGGAAGAAGCACAGCAAATTTATTCTCTGTGCTTACCTGGCTACATATAGGCAGTTTGCTGAGTTTGTCCATGGAGAAGACAAAAGTAAATCACAGAATCACAGAATCGTAGAATGGCTTGGGTTGGAAGGGACCTCAAGGGTCATGAATCTCCAACCCCCCTGCCACGGGCAGGGCCACCAACCTCCATATCTAATACCAGACCAGGCTGCCCAGGGCCCCATCCAATCTGGCCTTGAACACCTCCAGGGATGGGGCATCCACAGCCTCTCTGGGCAGCCTGTGCCAGCACCTCACCACAAGCAAAAGCAAAACCTGGAACAGGGCTAGCAGAGACAGCAGCTGGAGCCGAGTGCTTCAGATCCCATCCCTAAGCAGTTGCCCTCACATAGCTCCTACATATAGAGTATATATCCGTAATTGTTCTGTGATAGTGTAATTTGTATTTTTACCACTTGTAAAACTCCATTTTCCAATAGTTCATTCAGTCATACAACATTCTTTCAGGCTTAAACAAAACATGGAAATCTTAATTCAGAAGTGAGTCACTAGTTTGTTCACACTTCAGCACTGATATAAACAAGGTGTTTGGAACTTGTCTTGCAAGAAAGCATTTAAATTGCTGACTTGCATCAACCCCAAAGCCTGCAGATTGCTGCAGGTGTGAGCACACTGCACTCACGGGCTGATGGAGCTCAGCCTGCAGCAACGATGGAAAAATCACCAGTCCTAAATTACCCTCTGCAGTACTGGCATATTTTCTGACTTACTGCCAAGAAGAAGGAGAAGAGATAAATACTACCTCATGGCTTGGGGGCATCTTGATTCTGAATTTTTATCGTGGCAGGTTACTCACTCGAATGTTCCCTAGCACGGTCTTTGTCGTGCACAGTATAATTTGGACTAGCATCGGTACCTAGCTTAATTTCAGATACGAACTGACCCTTATTTTCATCACACTGTCAGAGCACCATGAGCAACGTGACACCATGGACTGACCCAGGCAAATCCTGGGTGGGCTTTGACAGCATTCGTAATACCTTGCACCTTTTTTTGCAGGCCCTCCCTGCATGCAAGGGTACTGCAGTGCAAGACCCTCAAGCTAAATTTGGCAATACTTATTGTTAAATTTCACTCAAGTATGTGGAGTTCCAGGTTGCTATATTGACATTCCTGTATTTGACAGAGATATTTTTTCTCTACTATTATTGTAAAAATTGCCATGGTGAACTTCAGGAGAAATTCTGTATGACAAGATATTCCAGAGATTTACAGAAGTCTGATTTCCTTATTCTTTACATGTCATCCATCACTGATATGAAAAGGCTTTTGAAAACAAAATGTACTTCAGATAGGCATAATTATGCCATACTCTTGTGTTCTCTCATATGTAAATGAAGCTTAAATTCAAGGTGCTACATTTTAACACCATGCACCACAAGAAGGGTTTCACAGCAGTTTAGTTTAAATTAAAACATGGGATTTCTTAATTAATGGAATAGAAGAAAGACTAACAACATCAACACAGTGACCTCCTGCTGTTTCCTTTGATATCAAATTAAATTTATTTGGTGATGCCTCCAAGTCATTGCACACTCTTGATTTTTGTATCAGCTGCACAGAGCTTTGTTACAGAAGCTGCAAGGCAGAGAGCAAGCTGAAGGCTTCAGTGGGAGCATGGGAAAAACTGGAGCTTTTGGTGCTCAGAGAAAGAGTGTCAGATAAACCCACTGCTAACATATTTCTGTGAAAGTCAGCAAATAGTTTCGGTGCTCCCTGTTTACTTACTCAGGCGCTTTTCCATATGTATATGCAAAATATTTCTGAAGACAAACATTGCTCGATATTTTTCAAGCACAAACTTAACCTTAGGAAAGCTTAGCTGTGAAAGCCTCCTTCCCAATCCTTGAAAGGTGAAGTATGTTCATTCTCTATGGTTAGAAGACCGCATGGATGTAGCAGCACCCCTAGCCAGTATCTGCAGGATTTGTCAACAGGAACAGAAGTCACAATGTTATTAGATGATCCTGGACTCTGTCACTCTGAAGGAGCTGTGTCCTGAAGTGTAACATGCACCCTGGATGGACTGAGTGCATTATCTCACGTCTTCAAACTAAAAGGGGAGAGATTTAGATTGGATATAGGGAAGAAGATTTTTACCATAAGGATGGTAAGGCGGTGGAACAGGTTGCCCAGAGAGGCGGTGGATGCCCAATCCTCAAAGACACTCAATGTCAGGCTGGACGGGGCTCTGAGCACCTGATGGAGCTGTAGGTGTCCCTGTTCACTGCAGGGGACTTGGACCAGGTGGCCTTTAAGGGTTCCTTTCTAGCTCAAACAATTCTATGATTGTATGATTCTATCTATTACTGCAGAGGTGCCAGTGTGCAAAGAAGGGCCTCATCAGTCTGAACTTGGGCTGGGATTTAAATACTGCAAAAAACATAGCTCATAAATCCTTCAAGAACAAACGTTAATTCACTCCTCAAAAAATATAATAAAACAAGTTGTTTTAAATAAATATCCCAGTAATATCTGAAACCCAAATACCAGAAATGCAGACACTCGTCCAAAAAAACCACCCAAACCCCAGAATGCTATTTTAAAGCATAGAAAAATACTGAGAAGACAATGAGCAATAACAACATAACTTTTTTAACATAAGTTATTAGTGCCAAGTCAGTGTTTCTCCCACAGTCTGGCTGAAGTCAGCATTCAATCATTGGCTTCCAAATGTCTGCTGATGGTAAATGGAGCTGTCCTGCTTTTAACTTGACCAGAACAGAATTTACACGTTGCTCTTGTGCAGCATACTTGTGAATTTACCTGCTTCTTCGTTTACTACCACGCTGCTGAGCAGAGCTGGGATTTCTTCATTCCTTTCCTCCAGGACTTCAGATCTCTTTGGAAAGACAAGTGAGAATAATTAGTATGGCTCGCACGCGCAGGTGAGGCGTAAGAAGAACTCAAGCACCCCTGGCGACATCCCGTGCTTTGGGGAGAAGTGCTTGGCAGGCTGCCACCAGCAGCTGCTCCAGGAGAGGCACCACAAGGTGAGGCACCCTTCAGGGTCACAAATGTTCCCCTTGCAGGGCCATGTTTTGCTGCCGTGTTGCATTTTCCAGCCTTGTCTCTGCCACATCCTCCTCTGGAACAGCAGCAGAGCGTGGGAGCTCAGCCGCAGTGCTAAGCCCCGTGAAGGAGGCATCCCTTGGCCCCGGGGTCAGGCACAGGGGCCTGTGAGGGGCTGCAGAATTCCCACTGATAACACGCATTACTACAATATTTTCAAGTGATGCAGACAACCAAGGACAATACCACCAGGGTAATTCTGAATTTCTGTGTTTTCATGGATTTAAATCAAGTTTTAATTATTTTTAGCAGCTTGTTATTACAGCTTTTGCAACCCGAAGGCAGACTGCTGCCTTTAATTCATTAGTAATTTCAGCAGTTAATCAGAAAAATGTCATTACCTAGAAGGTCTGCAGCTCAAAATAAAGCACGCTGGAGTTAAATTTAAATTAAAGCATGAACAGAAATGAATGCAGCCTTTGATCCCCCTTCCATCCAGACTGCAATCTGATGGGCACAGCTGGACAGGAGAGAAGCCGTGAGGAAAGTGCAGTCTCACCTCTTTCAAAGGGCACTGACAACTCATTAAGCCCCCAAGCTGAGCAAATTAAAAAAAGTAGTCACCGTGTTGCTTCAGAGCTCTCCTAACGCTTTCTGCAGTGGGCACTTCTTGCCAGTTTTATTTTTAAGAGAGGCTGATTTTCAGGGTTTTGACTGAAAAACATGTGCTGTTAACATCTGTTTACATCTTCACGTTAACATCTGGCCACCGATCTTCACGGTGGCCAAACCTGCATTTCTGTTAGCTGAATGGGAGCCGTGAGCCCAAACAAAGGCATATACTTCTATTTATCCGTCTGTCTGTGTGTTCCTTCAGACAGCCCCAGCACCCTGCTTGTGCCTGGCCCCACAGAGGTAAAGATAACCCTGGGTAGCACCTGCAGGGCAGCAGGCAACAAGGTGACAGTGCATTTAGCACAGTCAGTCCCTGACAACCCTCCCCATTCCATAAGGAACACTGGCAGTGCTTTTTGTCCCTTTCTGTGCGTCCTGAGGCCAGGGCAGGGCAGCTATGGAGCCAGGCCATAAACAGCACAGGTCTGAGCAGTATAACCTGCTCTTGCTGTTCATCTAAGCCACCCACTGGTCTCCTGCTTCTCATGCCCTCCTTACCTCGTGGCTCCTCCTGCTGAAGACACTCTGCTGCTGCTGTTTCAACAGGGTTGTGCTTTTCCTCTGTGCTCAGGTGCAGCCAGAGGGTTCTGATCAATGGCTCCACGTCCAAATGGAGGCTGGTCTTAAGTAGTGTCTCAAAGCAGTCAGTCTTGAGCCCAGTACTCTTCACTGTCTTTACCAACAACAGAGGCAGTACAATTGAGTTTGCCCTCAGCAATTTTGCTGATGACACTAAGCTGAGTAGTGCAGTTGATACAACACACAAGAGAGGGATGCCATCCAGAGGGACCTGGACAGGCTTGAGGAGTGGGCACACGAGAACCTAATGAAGTTCAACAACGCCAAGTGCAAAATGCTGCACTTAGACTGGGGCAACACAGATATGCGTACAGACTGAGAAAAGAAAGAACTTATTGAGAGCATGGAGACATAAAAACTCAGGCATTGTGATGAACAAAAAGCTGGACACAAGCCAGCAGTGTCTGCCTGCAGCTTCAAAGGCCAACAGTAGTCTGGCCTCTGAAGAAGGGAAGGGTGGGCAGCAGGGAGAGGAAGGGAATTGTGTCCCTCTGCTCTGCCCTTGTGAAGCCCTATCTGGAGTGCTGTGTCCAGGCCTGGGGCCCCCAGCTCAGGAATGATGCAGAGATGTTGGAGCGGGGTTCAGAGGAGGGCATGAAGATGTTCAGAGGGCTGGAGCATCTCTCCTGTGGAGACAGACTGAGAGAGCTGGGCTTTTTCAGAGTGGAGAAGAGAAGGCTCCTGGAAAATCTCTCTGCAGCCTTATAGTACTTAAAGGGAGCTTGTAAACAGGGGGAAGATGGACTTTTTACACAGCGATAGGACAAGGACAAATGATTTTAAACTAGAAGAAGCATAATGTAGATGTGATATAAGAGGGATATCCTTTCCTCAGAGGGGCGGTGAGGCTCTGGCACAGTTGCCCAGAGAAGCTGTGGTGCCCCATCCCTGGCGGCGCTCAAGGCCAGGATGGATGGGGCCCTGGGCAGCCTGAGCTGGTGGGGGGCAGCCCTGCCCACGGCAGGGGTTCGAGATGGGTGGGCTTCGACGCCCCTGCCAACCCAAAGCATTCTGTGATTCTGTGGTTTCCAGCACCTTCTGGGGCGGCCATTGTTCCCACTGCCTTGTTTCAGTTGACTACACAGGGAATACACTCAGGAATTCTTGAACTGTCTGTTCAAAACATATAATAGGTTCCTTACTGTACAGCAAATATATTTGCAAAGACTCTTAGCATAGCTGTATCTTTAAATAATAATATAATATAGTCACTCCACAACTGGAAAGCTGTCTGGCTGTGCACTGCTCCCAGTGGTGGTGCATAGCTGGCTACCGGCTTCCCACAGTGGAACCACAGTGCTGCAGCCACAGGGAATACACATTGCAGGCTTCTGTACAAGGAAGGATGGCAGGAGCACCACAGAGGCAGAGTGGGTCTGCTGCCCTCATTCTCCTTCCCTACAGCCTAAGGGCCGAGTTTCTGTTCAGATCGGGAAGGCTGCATGAACAGGAGAGCCTTCAAGCTGTAATTCGCTGCTGTTGGGAAAGTAAAATTGTCATGTTTCTCGGCTCTGCCTTAAATGAGGAAGTTTTACCAGCACCGCGATGTCAGTGAAAGCTGGTGTGAAAACAGTGCACGGCTCATCGGCACCTGTGCCAGCCGCAATCCTATTAGCGGTGCAGCGGAAGGGACTGGAGAGCTGCAGCTCCGCATTAAGAGCGGCGTTGAGGCAGAAGCGTGGTGTAAAATCGCTTTGACATTTTTTAACGAGGAAGTGAAGAGCTTAAGAACGGGGAGGCACAGCGTGCACCAGCAGCCCTCTAGCGGGAAAGCGGCAAAGCTTTGGTTTCGGTCAGCACAGCTGCGTGTGTTCCGGAGGCTCTACCGACACGGCTCGTGCAGACGCAAGGAGAAACAGGGGTCCTTGGTTACTTTCTCATACCACGGAGTCGTAGAATCGTTAAGGTCGGAGAAGACGTCTAATCGCCAACCCGTCCCCACCATGCCCGCTAGCCATGTCAATAGTAGCGTAAAAACTCAGTGAGCCGTGGGTTATTCCAATGAATTAGCGGCTTTATCGGAGCATCCCTGACCAGCGGCGAGTCCCAGGCGGGCGGCTCCTTTCAGCCTGCGTCGCCGTCCGGCTCGCCTGGGGCTGCGGACACCCCGCTGCAGCGCCCGGCGGGGTCAGCGCGCCTGCTGGATTCAATTACCGCGGGCTCGAGCCGAGCCCTGGCCCCCGCCCCCTCCTCATCCTCCTCCTCTCGCTCGCAGCGCGGCGCTCCCGGCGGCGGCGTGAGGAGAAGCGGGGTGGAGAGGAGGGGCGGCGCCGGCCCCGACGAGGGGCGGCAGCCCGGGTCCCCCGCCGCCAGCACCGCTCCGCCCCTCGCCGCCGGCGCTCTCCGCCGAGCAACTTTCCGCCCTGCGGCCGCTCGCCCCGTTCGAGCGGGGCGAGGCGCGGGGAAGGAGCGGCGCCGGGGCCGGGCATGCCGGCGGCGGCGGGCGACGGGCTCCTGAGCGACGCCCCTCGTCGGGGCCGGCGCCGCCCCTCCTCTCCAC
>JAPSGF010000036.1:7390472-7473611 GCA_035772895.1 Perdix hodgsoniae | reverse complement strand
GAGGCGCGGCGGGCGGCGGCGGCGGCGGGCGCCGAGGGGAGCTTCCTGGCCGCCTGGCTGAGCGCGGCGGCGGCGGCCCCGCGGGAGAGGCTCCGCGACTTCCAGCACACCAAGCGCGTCGGCAACTACCTGATCGGCAGGAAGCTGGGAGAGGGCTCCTTCGCCAAGGTCCGCGAGGGGCTGCATGTGCTCACCGGAGAGAAGGTATCGGACCGGCCGGGGCGGGAGGGCGGCCGCTCGGTGGCGCCCCGGGGGCCGTGGGAGTCCCGGCGGTGCAGGGAGCGGGCCGGGGCTGCGCGACCTGCGCCTTGCGGGGATACCCGCCTGTGCTCCCCTTTGCGAGGTTCGTGCCCGTGAGATAGCGCTGTTTAAAACAGCACGATGCGCGGCGACGGAGCGCGGACGCTTCTCGCTCATTGAAATGACAGGAGGTGCTGCGTGCGTCTTTGGCGGTGTTACGGTTCGGTGAGCAGAAGTTGTTGATAGCGCTGCCCATCACAAGGTGCCCTCACGTGTGCTGTGTTGTTTCATCTAGTAAAGAAAGTCCACCGAGGAGCTCTGCTTCTCGTCTCCTATCTGCAGTCCTGTAGCGGAGTCTTCCACCCATCAGCCAGGCTCGGTCACAACGTGCTGAAGAGCAGCTGGCGCTTGGCTGTGCATTGAGCGCGGCACGGCGTGCTGGAGAGCCCCGCTGCAGGGCTGTCCCGCTCGTGCTGAAGCTGGCTGGCAGAGCTGTGCTTAACACAGGGCACCCCGCTGCTGCCGGGTGAGCTGAGAGCAGCAGAATCTCCTCCGGCTCCAGCAGCGCTGCACATACACTATTGTTAGGGTTGCATCTCTATGAGGTTCACGCAGTTCTAGGCTTGTTTTTTATTTTGTTTTTTTTTTTTTTCCTTCTTCTTCCAATAAGTTTGTCACAGAGTGAAATTTCGAGTAGAGCTCTGAATTTCCTCATGACAGAAATGATTGCTGTCATATAGGAATGCCAAAAAAAAATTTTTTTTGTTGTTGTTCTTCTCTTCTGTTACCAAGTGTGTGCTTCTCCTTGGTAACAGATACATCCAATGATCCTCCTGTTGATAAAAGGCACATGCACACACACGTCCTTCCCACCTCCACTTTTTGGGTTGCTACATTTATCTCCGTCTGTGAAGAGGCAAAAATAAAAAGCCCCGCCACACGCCCCTCTATCTCAGCTGCCAGAGCTCCTGCTTTATTTATTTATTTATTTTCTCCCAGTGTCTTGAATAAGGCGTGTTATGACAAAGTGACAAGCAGAAGCTCTAGGAGAACCTAGAGGAATAGGCTGCCCAGGGAGGAGGTGGAGTCACCATCCCTGGATGTGTTCAAGAGCTGTGTGGATGTGGCACTGAGGGACGTGGGCAGTTGGGGATGGGTAACGATTGGACCGGGTGATCTTAGAGGTCTTTTCCAATCTTGATGATTCTGTGATCTCCCTTCCTTCCTGCTGAGCCTTGGTGTCCCTATTTGTGGCCAGCTGTGGCAGTCTCTGAGTGCTGTCTGACCTTATCTCCTGTCATAGGATCAAATCAGGCTCTTGCCGTTGACTTCAGTGGGTAAAAGATCAGTTGCATAGTTTAAAACTCACTAAATAAGGGTCCATCCTACCAGAATATCCACCTATTTCATTTCAGGTATTTATGGATAAGCAATCTGAGTTAGTGGATAAGGGATCTTAATGACTTTCTTCAGGTGAGGTCCCATCTCAGTGCGGTTCCTCTCTCTAACTGGAGGGGGAATGCTTTCCATCCCACACATGGCCCCACCTGAGGATCTCACCCCATCCAGGGAGCTGATGGACACTCAGCTCTTGGGGGCACGTTCCTCAGCCATGCTCTTGTGTGGCCTCCAGCCAGAGGAGGCTGAGGCGTGCCCAAACTGATCTGCCTCGCAGCTGCTGGTAGCTCTGCCTACACTGAACCCACCACAGGCGACTGAGCTCTGGCTGTAACATGAGGAAGAGAAGGAAAACATCTGCTTCCTTGGACTCCTTTCCCTGGGAGTGTGTTTGGGAGGAGGCTGAGGCTGGCAAGTGTGGAAATTGAATGAGGAGGGAAGGAAAGAGGCAACATGAGATCCAGGATTGGCAACACCGGGGGACAGAAGGAGGTTCTGTGGGAAGAGGACATTTTCATAGAATCGTTTGAATTGGTAAGAACCCGTAAAAGCAATCTGGTCCAGCACCTGCAATGAGCAGGGACACCCACAGCTCCATCAGGTGCTCAGAGCCCCATCCAGCCTGCCACCGAGTGTCTCCAGGGATGGGGTATCCACCGCCTCTCTGGGCAAGCTGTTGCACTGCCTCACAACCTTTACTGTAAAAGACTTCTTTCTTATATCCAATCTAAATCTTCTCTTATTTAGTTTGAAAATGTTCTTCTATGAGAAGAGTTTTATTGCCATGGCAAAGTCCTTCCTCAAGAGCATCATGGCATTGAGGGGTCATGGGTTAAACTGTTCATACCTCTGAGAAATCTCCGAGTGCTGGAGAATTAGGAACCATTTGGTACTCCAGTGTCAGAGCCCAGGTGAGCAGATGTTGGGCACAGATGTTGGGCACAGACCTCCCAAGTCAACCTAACGGAGTCAGGTTGATGCTAACAGAGGTACCCAAGGCATGAGTGAGCAGCTGTGTGTGACAGCCATCCTTGGCCATCTCTCCTTGCCCACCTGCATCCCTCAACCCTAGGAGTGACCTCACACTCATCTGGAGTTCAAGGAGCCCTGTAATGGAATGGCACTGCCCTGCATTCGGCAGGGTGAGGGGCAAAGATTGACCGGGCTTAATCTGTGGGTATGTTCATTTGGAAAGTTAATCTGCAGGAGTGTGCACTTAATGTGCTTGCAGATGGGGCACAGTGAAGCAAGATGTGGAAACAAAGCCTTCTCCCGCAGACGGCTCACTGGATTGCTGTAGTCACTGCAGTTTTCTAGGCTGATGCTTTATGAGCCTATTATTCCAGGATTAGCACCTGCATGTACTTTGAGATAAAAAAAATAATTGACATCTGATTTCTGTCTTGTAAAGCCATTGTCGAGCAAGGGCACTGCCTAAGTTTCAATAAAATTGCGGCAGTAGTGTGAAGTAGGGGTCTTACTGCTAATGCCTGGTAGCTGTTTTGGCACAGTCCAAGCTGTTACGGTCACCAGAATATCTGATTTCAGCGAGGGTGCCCAAGCAGGTTTTGATTTGCAGCAGACTTTAGTGACTGTGGAGGAGTTAATGCGCATTATTGTTTCAGAAAATTGTGTATTTAGAAATGAAATCTGTGGATTAACGAGTCCCTAGCTAGGCTCGGATCCATTGCACTGACACAATGCATTGTACAGAATCAAGGCAATTGCGGAGCGAGTGCCAAAAATCTGCCATTACCTCACCCTGAAATGGCTAGAAGCTGAAGAGGTCTTCAAGAGAGCACAAGATGCTGTGTGCTGTGGGCCAGGCGCTAGTTGCTTTACCAGCTGCTCTAAGGGCAGCTGGATGGGCTGTGCATGTTGAGTGCAGTGCGTGGGACTGGAACCAACAGCTTCTGAGCACGAGAGGGTGAGCTGAGGTGAGGCTGTAAACCTTCACTACGAATGTCTGTAGCACTGGATTTGAAATCAAATCTTTTGCAGCGCTTCTTGGGGTTTGTGTTACCAGCCTGTCAGGCATGTTATTATTGTCTGGGCTGGAGAAATGTTTGGTAATGCCTGATGCAATTAAGTGTATTTTAGCTGAGCATAGGAGAATGTTGAACAGATTATTCTTTCCATTGCTTTTGAATAAAAATATCACAGCCTATAATCTAACATTTTTGGGTAGAAGGCTGATTTGTTAGATCAGCGCAGGCAGTCTTTATTGCCAGTCCTAAGGAAACAGTTTCTCTCTGAAGAGCGAGCCAATTTAAATCTAAATTGTGGCTACGAAACCCCGCTGGGATAGCTGCATTGTTATCCCCACTAACTTGCAGAGCCTCTGCCCAGGATACTCCCAGTGTGTTCCAACCCTTGTGCTTGAGGCTCAGCATGGCCTGTCAACGGGCAGCAGAAAACAGGCATTGCAAGATAATGTTTTCTGTAGTTCTAAACAGCCGAAATTACATTCCTATCAGTGCAGCAGGGGTAGCATCGTGCTTTGCTGGTAGACTGACCGGATCGTAACATCTGCTGTGGACCCTGATGAAATGACTCCATAACCCTCAATGGCTCCATGTGGCATTGCAGGATGGCTCTATATTCAGGGGAGAGAATGGTGTGAGCTGAAGTCTTCATAAGCAAACTTGACCTGAGATTGCTTTTACCTCACTTTGAAGTATAATCTTTGTCTCTACAAAGAGAGAGATGGAGGCAAATTGAATCATTTGATTTCTCATCTGCTGAAAAATGTGTTTATCAGTTTCTCTAGTGCTATTGTTACACTCCAAAAAGGGCCATTTTTAGTTACAGTTAGTTGAGTGGTTTTCTGTAACAATGTTAGTGGGAAGCAGCTGCTAAAAATACAGTTTTCCAGCTTTTATGAAGGTAAAGCAATTAATATTGAAAGTGGCCTTTTCACAAAAGGGTTTGCTTTCCAAATGCATTTCTGTATTAAAAATGCTTTAAAAAAAAAAAAAAAAAAAGAAAGAAAGAAAGAGAAATTAAAAAGCTGTATTAGAGACTCCTGGAAGTGCTACGTGGGCAGCGCAAGCGCCCTGCAGAGAGCCCTAGCAACACCCATTGCAAACCGCAGGGAGGGAACAGGAGAGGTGTTCTGAAAGCACACCTGGGCAGCAGTCTCACAGGCTCTGTCCCCTGCTGGTGGCACGTTGGTGGCATGTAATTTTGTGAAATGCATTCACAGTGTCACTGGCACATTCCTGTTTGAACATCGTGCATTCATCAGTGGGTGCAAGGCTTGGAGGAGCTTCACCTTTGTTTTGGGAGCTCTAGATGCCTCCAGGGAGGCAAAATGGGATGCACTGGTGGTCTGGCAGGTTGTGTGACTGTCCTGCATCAGCCAGTGTGTTTATCTCCTGAAATCCTTCCTGTGGCTGAGAAAACTGTTAGACAGCTTTTATGCCAGTGTCAACATCTCATTCTAATCTCCTGCTCATGTCACAGTGTGGTTGTTGAGTTGCTTCTGGACGTACCACCAGAAGCAAAGGCTGGAGTGATGCGTTTTGCACAGTTTCTGTCTTCCAGCAGCTTTCCCTGGGAAAGTCACCAGCCAGTCAGGAGAATATAGGCAGGTGGACGTAGAGAAGCATGGACGAAGTCGTGCTGCTGGATAACAACAGATGTTACATGCCATATTTTCCCATGCTGTTGTGTCAACTTTGCCTTGAGTAAATTTTCTGTTTTCTTCTTGTGTTCCACCATGGACTTGAGACAAGGAGACTTGACTTGGTGGCCAGAGGCCTTCGGGCATGTTGGCAGATGAGATTTTTACCTCCTTTCTGCTCTCAGTAACTGTGACGTTCCTCTTCTCTGTTTGGGAAACAAACGTGGTGGGGGATTCCCACTGAGGGCTTCTGCATCAGGATTCACCACTGTCAGACTTGTCTGTGTCCCAAGAGTTGGGGCTGCCCAATAGTATTGCTGGCCTGGGAACAGAAAATTGTCGTTTATACTCACACGTAGTCCTAGGATCTTAACCTTTGATTTGAGTTTTCAGGTCTTTGTGTGCACGCGGGTTGCTTTCAAACCATCTTACCAAGCAGGTGGGCCAGGAAGTTACTTCTTAGTAAACAAAAGCCAAGTTTCTGGTGTGTTTCACTGGTCTTCCAGTTCCACGCTTTCCTTTTGTCTCTTCCAAGAACTGTAAGGTTGCAGGTTGCTTCTCCTCTCCTTCAGTGGCACTTGTATATCAGTTTCTTTGACGTGTTTGTGCTCTCACTGTAAATATTGAATGAGTAGTTCTCTTCTTAGCCATTTCTCTACATGTTTTTTTAACTTTATCTATCTCCCCCAAAAAAGCTTGTTTAGAAAAAGTACTTACCATGAATTTGCATGGTGGCTTTCTTCAGGAGTGCTTTTTATTTTTATTAACAGTTGCCAACCGTTACACCTGGAGGATGTGTTATGATGCTGCTTGTAATGATAGGCACCAAGGAAATGAAATGAGGGTGTAACTGCAGTCTTAATTTTGACATTTCTGTGCTTTTAAGTGTTTGCTTTCACAGCTTTGACACTATTGTTTTCACAGAGGCTTGTATATATGCATGTAGATGCATAATTGGTATTGAAGCCACTAAATGTGTGTTTTGTTAACATATGATAGATACTTCAGAGAATGATTCGAAGGGTGCTGTCGCAGTTGCAATGACGTGAGGGAAGACTTGGCTGGAAGCAGGACCGGAGAGCTGGTTGCTTTGTCAGCACAAAGTTTCCCCAGTGTGCGTTATGCAACACTTAAGAATTTGACAATGAGGCAGACTGCTGATGTGCAGTCACCTGCTCAGTCTCGTGTAGGGGCACCTGCTAACAGCTTGTTCACAACCAGTTGCAACAGGCGCTTGTTATAAAGCTACACTCTTGCCTCTAACCCTTTTCTATATTGCCCCCTCAGAGTAAGCAGGTATAGGCTTGAATAGGCAAGAGAGTCTCTTAATTACTGTAGTCTGGCTTCCAGGAAGATTGTTTTAATATTTTTCAGCTGTAGCTTGCAACTTGCTCTGCACTGAGCCGAATTGATGCACATGTGGCAGTTGCTTATCCTCTTGAGATAATCTGCTTTCAAGTTTACATTCAGCGGTTTTAAGGATGTCACTAACAGTGCATGTCAGCAATGTGCTGCTTTTCATATAGACCGTCACAATTTTAGTGACATAGGCAGGATTGAGGGAAGCTGAGTGTTTAGGTTGAATTGACACCAGGTGCTGATCTTATGTGGCGCTCACATCTGGATCCTTGTGTTTGTTCTTGCAAGTTTTGTATTTTTAACATATTTAATGGCGTGTAAAGCTGTGAGCCTGTTTTTGCAGGCATGTGTTACCTATAAGTGTCTTGGCAATTAAAACCTTTCTTTCTACGTCTTGCAGTTTGCCACATCTCTTTTTGCAGTAGGAGCTGGAGAATGCTACCCTAGCTTCTTGCCTTTCAGTGGATGTAACACGTTAGGCATCTGTGCTCATTTGCCCTTGCAAGTTGTTTGTTAGCCTGCTCTCAGGAAAATTGAAGTTATTAAGGAGCAGCACTTACCCTTCACAAGGATATAAGTCCATGAGTAAAGTGGTCATAAGATGACACAATAACCCTTCTGGTGACTGAATTGAAATAATAGTCTAGAAACCAAGCTGTTGTGTTCTATAAACAACCATATATAAACGAGCTGGAAGTCTGCATGCTGATTACACTACTCTTCAAGGTCTTGAAGAAGGATCTTAACCCATCCGTAACAGCCTGCTGTAGGGAGTCCAGTGTGCTACAGGGAGCCTGCTTTGGTAGGGGGTTGGACTTGATGATCTCCAGAGGTCCTTTCCAACCCCTACAATTCTGTGATAACCAGTGGTTGTGTAATATTGTCCAGAAGAAGAATTACGTCAGTTGTTGGCCGATCTCCTTGAGGGCATGAGTGTAGGGTTGCCAGTGCTTTTGGTGGGCTGATTGAGCTGGTGCAAATGAGGAGGACCAGGAAGGCTTTTTGTGGTAGCTTTTACTGGAGGAGCTGCAGCCACAAGTACAGCATGGGGCCCACACTAGGACAGAGTTTGCTCATTCCTAAGCTGATAAGGTAAAGCACTGCCAAACGTGTTTGGTATGGAAGCAGGGTCAAACCTCCTCCTCATGAAGGGAAGGACCACTTCAGGAAAGAGGGTGAGCAGATAATGTGGTCTGAGAGGGGAAAGTACCCACAAAAACTGATCAGAAAGCTGGTGCCACCCTGACCAAGCTTCCTTTTCTGTGAATGCTTTGCTGCAGTAGTGTGCTGCTGGGCTAAAGGCCTGCCACTTCCAACACTTGTCCCAACAGAACTCTTCTTGTTCATGGTGTGCCATCAGAGCTCAGAGGAAAATCACTGCAACAAAGTGAACTAAAAAAAGATAAGTTATATATACGGAAGTTCTTTTGCTTTCTGCCTGTTGTGGAAGATTGTCATGGAAACATTTTCTTTTTTCTTTTTTCTTTTTTTTTTTTTTCAGGGAATAAATTTATTTTCTGTAATAATGCTCGCAGAACTAGGAGAGAGAATATATATGTAAGAAGCTTCATTAGAGATGCTTAGCAGTTGTAAATGTTTTATCTCCTGTATTTGTATCACTACAAAGGAGGGTGATACCCGGCCCTTCAAAAGCAGTGTCTTCTGTTGATGTAACAGATATCTTTTTTTCTTTCTTTCAGTCTTCTTCTAAGTCAAGTTTTGTATTTGATCACTGAAATACAAAACAGGGATTGTTGAGTATTGTACTCCATGATTACTCTGCTCTTCAAGTCCATGATCATGCAAGTGGGAAGCAACACTGACCACAAGGTTTCACACACAAGGATTGGTGTTGGAAGAATGTTATTTGGTATCGAATCTCTGCTTTTGTTTTCCCCCAAGCAATTCAAGATCCTCATCCATCTCGCTGTGACAGAAGTTTTCAGCATTGAAAGGGCAAGTTGTAGTTTATCAAAAGCAGCTGGATAGGATATGGTTCATTTGTAACCACAGCATAATGCATGCCTTGCTGTGTCTCAGCTCTAGCTGCTTCCCAGTGTTCTGACAGCATACTGGAGCCATGTCTGGGTGGAGGAGGCCTCTGTTTCCCAGCAGTTGTCATACTAATTTTTCTCCATGATGGCTGTGAGTAGCCATCAGCTTCAGAAAGTGTAAGGTAAGGACTTTGCACATCTCAAACAGTTTTCTATCTACTGCAGTGTCTGCACGTCAGGCTCCCATGCACTTGTATGACAAGGCCTGAAAAAACATCTTTCCTGCTAGCTGATAATACCTCGAGCTCAAAAGAGATTTCGTGTTGAGTGATGGACAGTGTTTTAGCATGTCAGAGAGCCCCTTTTTGCAAAATAGCTAATATTTGGAAAGTGATACTCAGCAGATATTTTTCCATTTCAATGGCTAGGCAAATCCAGCTGTTCCAGGCATTCAGATACACGCTTTCTTTTGGCAGTACATGGCCCAGGCCTGAAGGCTGGTTTTGACAAGCTTCTAAAGATTTCTTGAGGAACGTCAGTATTGCATCCTCATTTATCTTTGCCTCCGGCTTTCTGCCACCACCATGTCCATCATTCTCTGCATAATCTCTCTTGACTTCTGTAGATATCATTAGAGGCCAGGGAGGTTAAAAAAAAATGTGCTCTTGTCCCTCGGGGGACACCATTACTGCTACCCCATTAATTAGCTGACCGAGAGAGCAATAAAAGGCCATTGGGTTTCTGCCAAAGGCTGGATAGACCCGAGCCATGACCCATTCAGAACAAGTGACACCCATAGGTGAACCTGAGCCCACACCCATATTTCATGCACATTCGATGCTGATTTCGATGTATAGCACCAAGCAAAAGTGTAACTTGTTTCTGAAACTTGAGTTTCTATTCAGAATGTCTGGGAAGGGCAGAACTGCTGTCCTTCCTTTCATCAGATGAGGGTATTAGCTTCTTTGTAAGTGGGGAGTAGGCGGTTGGCTTCACAGGAACAGCAGAATAGTAGTATGTCCAGGAGAAGATAACAGTTGTTACTCGTGAAGTATAGCATGAAATTACCCATAAATACGGTGTGAAGTAAAAAACATATTGAAGGGAAATATGGATGAGAATGGCTCTGAAGCGGAGCTGCTCTGTGGAAACAGACCATGTCAAACAAGGCACTGATGCATTAGATTAGCAGCTACCTCCTTTTTCCTTCCCAACTGACTTGAGGAAGAGGAGAAAGAGGGAGGAGGAATTACAGAAATATGGGGAACGTCTTGCTGTGTGAAAGGGACTAAGGTAAACCGTGAGGAAGCTCTGGAGCACAAGTCTGATGCGGAGCGGCTGAGGGAATGTGGGTTGTTCAGTCTGAAGAAGAGGAGGCTTATGGGAGACCGCATCATTCTCTACCTCCACTTGAAAGGAGGTTGTGCTGAGGTGGGGGTTGGCCTCTTCTCCAAGGTAACAGAGATAGGACGAAAGGGAATGGCCTCAAGTTGCACCAGGAGAGGTTCAGGTTAGGTATTAGGGGAAAAGAAATTCTCAGCAAGAGCAGTGAGGCAGTGGCACAGGCTGCCCAGGGAGGTGGTGGAGTCACCATCCCTGGAGGTGTTCAAGAGCCTCTGTGGATATAGCACTGAAGAACAAGGGCTAGAGCAGTACTAGGCATGGGCTGATGGTTGGACTGGATCATCTTAGAGGTCCTTCCAACCTTAAGGATTCTGTGATTCTCTGAGGGGTCTGCACTCACAGCCTTGCAGTGCTGTTTACTTTAAAGCCTTAATATGGTCTGCCCTTGCACATGGCATGGTGGGAGCAACCCTATAGTGTGTCCTTACAAAGGCCAGTGCCACAACACATCAAAATTCCCGATTCTCATGGAAACGCTACTTTTGCTGTGCGGATGCAGTAGACAGCCAGATGTGTGGGTGAGTTGGGCTATCTGTAGCAGCACCAATATTTGCATGACTCTTTGTGACACTTTGTGCCTTCAGTGCCACAGAGCTCAAGCAAAGATCTCAGCATTTTCAAAATTTGCATCCCCTTGATGTCAGTGCTAATGGTTCCTAGAGTATTTTGCCTAGCTCTGCTAGGACAGAGCTATTCTCCTCACCTGTACAGGCATTAGTGCCTAAAGGCGTCATGGTTGTCATTATCCAACTTGACTTCCCAAGTAAGCTGATGTTCTCTTTGGGAGTATCTGTATCAGTGTTTTGTTGAGTTATTGCATACTTCTAAGAGTGGGGAGGGTGGGAATTCAGAGTCTACTTTCATCTCGATAAGACAAGATGTTCCTTTCACTGCTTCACTGCACCTGAAAAACATGGATTGTGTTTGCAGCCTGAGTTTGCCCAACTTTATCTTTTGGGGAGTTAATTTTATTTTAGAGAGAGCTGTCTGTTATCAGCAGTCTTTTTCTCATGCAGGTACTTGCAGAAAATCGAGCCACTGTTTATCGTTCTTTTAATTAAAAACTGGGAGTTTCAGTCTATAACTGTCTAGTACTTCATGGACCTCAGACTGTTCCTGAAACTTTTCAGAAGGAACCCTTTGCAAACTTTTAACATCATAACCAAAGTGCTTGCACCACAATTGGTTGCAGTAATCTAATAATAATCCCTAGTGCCATGTACAGGTGCAATTAATACCTTTTCTTCCTTTAACAAATACATCCTGCTTATGCTTTTTAAGGATTACATTTAGGTTAGCTGTGACAGCAAGATGGTTTATTTGCTTATTTAAAATAATCCACAATCCTTTTGCACGTTGCTGGGTGCTATCTTTGTTGCATTGTAGGTAATGGTAAGATCTTATCTTCTGGTGCTTTCTTTTCATTCAGGCTGCCTTAAATCTGAAGTGTATGAATGAGCATACTCTGAACTACTTTCCTATTTAGAAAAGTTTATGCTTCTTTAGGGGCTGATTTAAACCTTCCCTGACTGTCTGGTCTGCCAACACTGCCATGAGTGATCCCCTGCATACTGACACATTTGTCTTGTACTTATCTGTGCAGTAGCTGTTTTTGTCTCTTGCTAACTCCAAAACTTTTGGCTTATGCTGTCAGAGACTCCAAAGAGAAGAGAATATTTTAACAGAAGTGACTCCTCCCTACATTTTTTTTTAATTGTTGATTTTCCTAATGCCAGAGCAAATAAAGAAGAAAAAAATATATATATATACATATATATGATTCAGCTGTCCTACACAGAGCAAATACAGAAGTTATCAAAGGCTGAACAGCACCACTCAAGTGTAAAGTGCAGAGATGGTACTGCTTGTTTAATGTAAAATCTCAGTGCAACTCTCACTGTACAGCTACTGAGAAGCCTTTTCAGTGTGTGTATATGCATATGCATATACATTTAACTCAGACTCAGTTCCTCCTATGCCATTCATAGCAAGCGTACCAGGCAAAGATAAAAGGTATCAGATGGCGGTGGTTGAATGGTTGCTCTTCTGTATCATTGATAAATAGAACAGATGTTATTCTTGTGGCAGATATTTTGCGTTGCTGTAGGTTTGGTTGATTGCTGACTTCGCTGAGATGAGTGACAAGGCTGTAATGAGAATGGATAACAATTGCTTATCTTTTTGTGATACTTTTAGAAATGCTCTGCAATCTTGTTTGACAGCAGTTCTTGAAGGGTGAATAGGATGCTATCATTTCTTAAGGAGCTGGGAGCCATGCAGGACAGCCAGGAGAGCTCTGCCAGCAATGTCCCCCGAGCAGCATTAAGCAGATTCTCTGACATGGCTGGTATGGGCTGCAAGGCAGTTTGGCCAATGCCCAGCAGCAGGCATATTGTTTTCCTTATGTGTTAGTGATGTTTACTCCTCCAGAGGAAGTTAAGTTTGTGTTTTATAATGGTGCCTAGACCGACAGTTGTGACAGAAAACCTCTGATTTCTTTCTGTCCCAAGCAGAATATGTGTGGCCCTTTCTGAAAGTGTACAACTTACTGATTGCTGGTACGCATTTACTTGGACGACCCTTTTCTATAATGCTCTTTATTAAGATACCAGAACTTACGACATAGGAAAATATTCTCTGCGTTAGCTGTTAAATCATAGTAAATTTTATAGTACAGCAGAGTACTTTTTTCACTGCCCAGTGAATAAGTTGACATTTTCTAATTCTTGGATTGAGTTATGTAAAGCAACTTCTTATATGTCTGGTTGGTTGGATGCCCAAACCAAGATACTCTTAAAGGGATTGCTTTCAAGAATGTACTGAGACTTGGGCAGGCTTCAAAGTTAGGTCTGTTAAATATGATTTGAATTGGCCACCCAAAATCACCAAACAGCTTTGAAAAATAAGCTCAGATTTTTGTAGTGAGAACAGTGGTAAATACAAAGCAAGCTACAAATAATGCCAGACATCTATCACCAAAAGGAGGGAAGAAAATGAGTTCACTGCAAAAGTTGTTTTGGGCACTTCAAAAAAGAACTGGAGATCAGCTTGCAGTAACAATGGCTCTAGAGAATATCTGCATGGTATTCCTATTTGTCTCGTTCTCTTGGCTTAGCTTGAAAGTTTAGTTCAGGATGGAGGCCCAGGCCTTCGTATTAACTATCCTCTCGGCTGCACCCTGTAACCTGTGAATGAATGGTCAGGGTGACTGGTGCTGAGAACTGGCTCTGCTGCCTGGTTTGGCATCACCTCCAGCAGGGCTGCCAGAAGTAGTTCCTGGGGAGGAAAAAGAAAGAAAGAAAGAAAAAATAAAGGAAAAAATTAAGGAGGGGGGGCAGATGGGAAGTGGGGTGTCCCTCCAATAGTCCATAGTTGGAGTTTCTTCTCTTATGTTGTGTTGGTCTCCTGGCCAAATCCCACGGTGCCTGCTGGATTCTTATTCAAACCGGCTTCCTCCCTGTTCAGCTGAAAGTTCCTTTTGGCAGAGATCTGCAGAAACTGGCTTCCTCTTATTTAAAGCTAGGAGGGAATCTGCAGAGGGAAAATATTCAAGTGGTTGGAGGAGTGGGAAAAGTACTTAAGAGTCCTCAAAATGTCATACCCTTATTTTGTGAGGTCACATGCAATCTTCTGTTCTCAGTAAAGTTAAACATGTTGTAACACTTTTTTGTCAGACTGGTGCCACTGCCATGAAGCTGTTCTTCTAGTCTGTATTGTACTTGTCTGACTTGAGTATTGTTTAAGACCTCTTGACTTTGACTCAGCAAACAGGTCATTGAGAAAACCCATTTACTGGCAAGCAGAAAAGCTTCTTTTGAGAAGCATCCTTCTGCCAAGTGACAGCCTGCACAAAGACACGCAATCTGGTAGGCAAGAAATCCAAGGCTGCTTTTGGACCTGAGTCCTCTGAGTGCTAGCTTACCATGTGACTGCAGTCATTGGCAGTCATATGATGGTTAAGTTAGGTTTTATTCAGGTGGAATTATGGTATGCCTTTAACTAGATGAAGCCTGATATTCAACAGGGAAAAGCTGGGCAGAGAGAGATATTTTTTATTGTAAAACCTCTCAAAAACATACTGCTCTGTCAATTTTGCATGTGTTTGAATTTTAGCCCTATGTATTGGCTCTGGGGCTTCCTTGGGGAGCTCAGCAGAAAGCCACTGCGTGCCGCAGGCCAGCTGAGCCTGAGGCAACGTGTGCTGGAGAAAAGGCAGACTTAGGCTTGGCAGCAGGATGCTGGTACACTTAGCCTTTTGTGGGGGATCTGGTGAGACGTATTTGCAGATCTGAGGGCAGGGGTCTGCTGCTTAGGTAAGTTGTTTCTCCATCAATAGGTTTTTCTCTGCCTCGTGACTTGGGAAGAGACGTGGAGGATGGAACAGACAAGGAGGAGCCAAAGCATCGTTTGTCCTTGTGTAGGATTGTGGGGAGACCCAGCTACTTTCCCTGAACTGCCTTCTGTGCTTTGTTGTAATTCCTTATGCTGAGGCATGGCTGTTTACAAAGGCGTTGCAAAATGTGCTTTCTCTGGATGCCTCAGTCATCCAGCACCTGAAGCCTGTGCTCCCAGATTTCTCCAGGCAACATCTGGTCCTTTAAACTGTCTCTTTTCTGCTTTTTCTCAGGTCATTGCTATGACTGTTTTCGTGCTGTCTGGTGCCAGCCAACTCCACCCCCTGCCTCTCTCTGCAGCTCCAGAAACCCTCCTAAAACACTGACTGGCAAAAATCCTCCACCCACATGTGTCAAACGTGTGCCTTTGTTTGGGTGATGGCACGTGCCTGTATTTGCTGATGTTGCTTTAGCTGCTGGGTTCTGCAAGCATCGTGACTGTCTCCTCCAACTATCTTTGCAGAATAGTGGTGTTTACACTTCCCCCTCAGCTCCCTTCCAGTACGCTTTAGCCCAGCCTGAACTATTTTAGTGCAACGATTGAGAGAAGCAGCAATTGCTCATATGATGTGTCACACCATAAACTTTGGAAGGTAATTCATTCCAGCAGTAATTCTAGGATTCTGGAACCAAAAATATGGCCTGTTATTCATCTCTGTATCTCATAACATAACCTAAACCATTTATTTATTTACACAGGAAAGATTTACCTAAAAGCAGAGTGTTGAAAGTCAAGAGCCACTGTTGCTACATATTCAGAATAATTACTTGCTTCATCATTTGTTTTTTTAGTTCTATGCCAGTGTTGGCCAGCAGTTCAGGTCAGACGATAGAGAGCAGAGAGCCCCTACGTGAAACCTGGGAGAGCAAAACAGAATACTTGTTCTATCTGGAGTAGGTTATGAAAGCTTGAACACATTTGTCTTATGGTTAGGTAACATCTACAGCATTTTGAATGCATTTTCCTTCTGTACGGATGAAATTTTCAGATGTGTACACAAATACATGAGGCAGTGCCTATTAAATACATTGGGGCACTTTTCTTCTTGTACCATGGGACACATTTCATTTACTAAAGCAAAGGGACCCTACAAGAATGCAAAAGTGAAAAGAGCAGTGCAGAGGGAAGGGCACTGACTAGGAGGGCAGGAAAATACGTGAAAGGAGTAGGACAATCTGAGATGAGCTGAGAGGGAGGGTCACAAAAGCTAGACACAGTTATGGAGAGTATTGGAAGTCGATAGGCTCCTTATGTGTTGGGGTCAACTGTGTATTTTTCCCTCAGATATATCAAGTTTTCTTTAAAGATCTTTGTTTTTGAATCAGCACTTAGATGGGGAGAACAGCATCCACCTGGGATATTCCTGTACTGCGGCATAGAGTTAGGAGAGGAAGAAAGGTGCTGCTCCTCCTCCAGGAGCAAAGCAAGATGGCACAGAAACCAGTGTCCTGTCTGGTATGGGAAATGAAGTCTTCTGTAGGCTTAACTGGCATTTAAATCTTTTCCCTGTGCAAAGCCATTTTGAAACAGAACTGTTATTGCCTCTTTTGTAAGCTGTGCTGACAGAGCTCTTGGACCCAGTGTGAGGGACATGGAAGGTACTGGAAGCGTAGCCTAGAGTAAAGGCTGGGTATGAAGGCAGCTCTGCTGAGATAGGTAGGGTGTCTGTCCCAGCATCTGTCAAAATCAATGAGAGAATTTGTCCTTAAGGCACAGATAGCAAGTTCTTTGTGATAGTGAAGAAATTGCAAAGTAATCGTGTACGTGTGGTTGGCTCTGTCTCTCAGGTTCAGGTGTTTGCCCCCATTGCCCGCAGCTCTGCTCAGCCTGCGTAGGAGATATGCATGCATTTAGTAATGTGCTTTTTTTAGTCAGTGAATTCAGGATGATTTCCTGATATGTATAACAGATTGCCACTCCACTTTGTTAATACTCTGTATTGTGTATCCCGCAGCTGTGGAAAATATCAACATTTCGGTGTGTGGTTTTTTTCAACTTTCGCAGAGGTTGTGTTGTGCTGCCAGCAAACAAACTGGTATATCATGTTTCTGTTACCCAATAATTTGTTTGTCCTCGCCAGAATGACTTGTGTGGTTTGCTGTCCAAATAATCTATGTAAGCCTCTGTGTTCTTGGTTTTATCTCACTAGATGGAAGAACTTACTAATTTAAGACTGTTTCCTTGGTGAATCACCTGAGGCTTTCAGAAATGGTTAAGTAGAGCTCTGATTTGCCTGTTGTCTTATCTCACAATGAAGTAATTTTTCTTTAATGTGACTAGTCAGGAACGTAGCTTGCAGGCATTTGTGGCCCTGATGCTTCTCCACATTTCACCCAGGCAGCTGTCACGCATGTGGTGTTTAGCCCTGTCTTCTTATCAAAGGTATTTCATTAGAATGATCTTCTAACAGCAGAAATGGATCCAGATAATAACGTATACCACAACACTGACTTCTGGTTGTTAAACTATTAAGCCTAGACTCCTGTAGTTTTATTCTTCACGTCCTCTGCCAATAAAAACTTGTCTTTGACTCAGTCAGTCAAATGACCTGGGTCTGTTTTTGTTGTTGTACTTTTTGGGTTGCTTTTGTTTTCTAAAGGAAGACCAAATTGTTTGCTACTTCAACCTTTCCTTGGCTTGTAGAAAGCAAGCTAAGGCTAGCCAAGCTGGGAACTGCCACATGCTTTGATGTGTGCTTGGCATTTCCCACATGAGGAGGGTGGCCAGCTGTGTTGTGTGTAACTTTGTCTGCCAGCTGTGGAAGACCAGCAACCCCCAGTGCCATGAATTGTGATGATATAGTTGGCTGCAGCTGGAAACATGCTGTGAGTGGGTAGCTCATCAGCTGCGAGGAGGGATGCCTGTTTGACTTGGGCTGTTTTCTGAGTGATCAAAGTTAGCAGTCAGGTCAGTAAAACCCCAAGCTTTTCTTCTTGTTCTTTCTTGTTGTGGGAGTAAGGTGATGCAGGAGATCCTCCCAGGTCAAATGAAGGCACGCAGTAAAGATGCAAGTGTAGCATCTTTGTACCTCCCTCTTGGAGAGCAAAGGGATTGTGCCATTTCTTGTGCCTTTTGTTGGCCTCCTGCCTGTGCAAACAAGAACCTTTTCCATCAGTTCAATGCAAAATTCAGTGTCACACAGGAGTACCAAGCACAGCATTTGCCTCTCCTTATCCTGGTAAACGAGCAACTGTCACTTCAGTAACGATCACTGAGCTGCTGGGGCTCGGTGCTCGCATTGAAGGACTTCCTTTGTTGCAGAGCTCTGAGGAAATGAGGAGCAGGGGAGGAGGATTCAGCAGCGCCTTTGTTGCTCAGCTGGCATATGCTGTTAAATCATTATCTGGCACAGCTGACCTGTAAGTCTGCAGCACCCACTCTAAATAAGAAATTTCAATAAATAGATATTCACAAATTTGAAGCAGAGCAAAGCAGATATTTTTATTGAAATAATTTAGTACCTCTGTTAAAACAGTAAAAGGAATCAGGTTTTTTAAGCATGCTGTAGCATAGCCAGCCTCATCCTTTTGTTCTCTCTGCACCAGCAGTAAGAATGAAAACACTTGGATAGGGGATAGCAAATGCCATGATGCAAAGTCCCCTCACTTGTTATGTGCTTTCATGATGAGCTTTGGTTGACGTGGACAGCTCTGTGTAGTGTTACATTTAAAAACAAAATTTTGCCTTTTAGGGTTTTGTAAAGTTGTTCAGTTATAGAGGTAACAAGGAGATTGTTTCTCAAGTCTGCTTTAAAAGAAAGTGGGGGGAAGAAAAAAAAAAAAAAAGGTGCCAGGAGAATGGTACCAAAATAGCTGTTTTTCTTGGTAATTTTTTTTTTTTTCTTTTCAGTCATGTAAATCTAACACTTGGCTATAGTTTAAGAAACTTGTCATGGAAACATAGAATCTCAAGTCGTATGGCCTACGTGGGGAAAAGCCAAATATGACACATCTTGTAAATATCAACTTGGAGACTTTCTCAGAAAGTAGATGACATTAAATGTCTAGCATTGTGTGTGCTAAGTATTTGGGAATAGTTAATGACATTGTTGCCTGCCCTTTGTTACCGATTTCCTTGCAGTAACTTTTATCTGTCATCGCTCAAGGGGATAAAGAGCTAAATTGTCAGTGGAGGCTGGGCTTGCAAAAGCAGCTGTTTCTCTGACCTGAGTAGCTGTGCCTGAAACAGTGGTGTATCACTTGAGAATTACATAGTTTTATTTATTTGTTTTTTATTTTTGAGGTTGTTTGTGCAAGGTTAAAACAATAAATCACAATTACAATTGCTAACAACCCCCTCTCCTCCATTTTTCACTAGGTGGCAGTGAAAGTAATTGACAAGAAAAGAGCCAAAAAGGACACTTATGTCACTAAGAATCTACGGCGGGAAGGGCAGATCCAGCAGATGATCCGCCACCCAAACATCGCCCAGCTGCTGGATATTCTGGAAACTGAAAACAGCTACTACCTTGTCATGGAGCTGTGCCCTGGAGGCAACCTGATGCACAAGATCTATGAGAAAAAGAGACTTGAAGAGCACGAAGCGCGCAAATACATCAGGCAGCTCATTCTGGCAGTAGAACATCTGCATCGGGCAGGCGTAGTTCACAGGTAATCTTAAAAATCCTCTCTGGAACAAATGTATCCCAGAAGTGGTATCTACACACGTATATGTAGCAAGGTGACTTCCTTTTCAAAATGTATTCCAGCCAGCTTTTTGGCTCATGTTTATGATACTGTTTAGATGTTCAAAATTTAGACAATAAAGGTATCTCCAGAAAGCACTTGCCTGAAAGTTTAACTTTAGGTGAGCACAGAGGAGCTGTATCAACTCCATATCCTTAAGCATAGGCCCATACTACTGTAGTACTGTTTTGCCTCTGAAGCCCTATACCACTGTTACCTAATGGACAGCTGCACTGTTCCTTTGAGGATGCTGTCTCTGCTGTTTTGCAGGTGGAAATGCAGCAGTGTAGGGAGATGAACCCATTTGCCCAATATCAATCAATGACACAGATGGGATGAACCATAGAATTATTAAGGCTGGAAAAGAGCTCTAAGATCACCCAGTTCAACCACCAGCCCACCCCCCCCCACGCCCACTGCCCACGTCCCTCAGTGCCACATCCACACGGCTCCTGAACACCTCCAGGGACGGTGACTGCACCACCTCCCTGGGCAGCCCCTGCCACTGCATCACTGCTCTTGCTGAGAAGAAATTTCTACTAATATCCAATCTGAAGCCTGGTTGGGATGGGACCACAGAAGTCCCTCATTTGTCCTTCACTGCTCTCTCCACTGATCACCCCAGTGGGACTTAACAAGACTGGAAAAAGAGGAGTACAATGCAGTACAAATTTGTGGCTGTTCAGTTCATCTCACAGTATCTTCTCAGGAGAAACCCAGAGCTGATGCTCTGTGATGCATTTCTTTCTTGAGGATCCTCTTTTAATCAGTATATAAGCAGGATGTGAATCTCCTTGCAGAAGGATGCTGTAGTTTAAAGTTCACCTGAGCTCAGGGCGAAACAGGACAAGTTAATCATGCAGAAGTCTGCTGAGGGTTACAGAATAAGGTATAGCCACACCATATCTCTGCCTGAAGTCCATGAGCAGCACCTGGTAGAGGCTGGGAGAGTGCAGGTGGAGATATCACACATGACTGCCTGTCCCTGTTTCCTTCTCCAGTTCCATGCTCTTGGCTGCTATGGAGACAGGAGGATGGTGGGCTGAGTGTACCTTTGGTCTGACCCAGTATGTTTCTTATTCTGTTCCTAGGTGTATTTATAGGGAGCTGTCTAAGAAAGAGACCACACTTTCTAAATTTGGGCCAACTGGAGTTGAGTCTGAACTCCCACAGACTTTGCCATGTGACACCGAGCAAGTCGTGTAGGCCTCATCCTCTCAGTATCAGGAGCCAGGCACCTGGATACTTTTGCAGATCTGCATCTTAGTCTTCTAACCATGCTTACAGTGTAGAAGATGAGAGCTGTCATAGGCACCAGTCCACAGGGCTGCTTTGCAGGCAGTAGCCCCCCAGTTGTGCCCATCTGGTCCAAAATCTGCTTTTTTTTGGTCTTAAGGTCCCTCTGCTTGTTCACTGTGATCCATTAGGGATTGGTGCCATGAGGATAGATAACCTCGGGTGCACTGAGGTCTTATCTCAAGCTAAACTTCTGGTACCACTGTCATACAAATATTTGAGCAGCAGCCAGGTTTAGTCTGCAGGTTCTCTATCAGCAGTTGAACTCCTGACCTTTTTAAATTATTAACCCCGCAGTTTGGGGCATTGGAAAGGAGAAAATCTACTTATTGCTTTAGGGGATCGATTCGTATCCCATACATATGGAAAGGGGGTCAGGAAGAAGGAGAAAGGTCAATGTTTCATAGGTGGGCGGAGAAAAAGCTGTCAGGAAGAGATGAGGATGCTGAGCTGCTAGCAGCAGAACCTCTCACTGGAAAATCTGCCCTCTTCTTGCTGGCATGATGTCCAGTGCACTTATTGGGGGCTGGCAGGACTGGTTCCCCTCTTGATCAGAGAAGATTCAGACCCATGTTATTCATCCAGATAACTAGCAGGCCCAGTCCTGTTTTTACTGTTAAAACATTTTCTCTACTTTAATTGTTCAGCATCTTCAGTCATGCTGTTAACAAGGTACATAGGGCAGCATGGGGACACAAAAAACATGGGCAACCCAATCCAGATTTCTTTTCCCTCTTTTGCATGCAGAGAGATGGGAGAAAGACTGGTAGTCACCGCTAGAGCTGTCCTTCAGCTTCTTGGGCTATTGACTGCGGCAGCTCTAAAAACAGACTACTCAGCTGAAGAGGGGGAAAAAATAGTGCAGAAGGCTGATTCATGCTCACCCTGGATGAAATGACAGTGTTCTGTTGTTGTTATTATTGTTATTTTTAAAGCAGGTAAAAATAACGGCGCTTTCATTGAGGTGGTGGCGGTGATCTGTGGGCGTTTGCAGTCGCTGTGTGTGAAACAAAACACGGCGCTGTAGGCTGGAAAGCGGTGTGCTGTTTGCCTCTCTCAAAATTCTTGCATCATTCACTCAGATTTGGGTAGAGCATTGAAAAGTATTCACTGAACCACTGATTACAAAAGTCACCAGCTTTTGTCTGCATTATACAGGGAATAATCTAGATCGCTTGCTGCCTTCTATAATTCAGGGTGAAAAAGAAGCTGAAAATAAGTTGTATGAAATTGGAATACATTATTTGATGAATATTACTCAGCTAGCTTCATGATTTTCAATCAAGACTTGGCATGATAGAAAAGCACACGGGTCTTTGGAAAGGAGTTGGGACCCAGAACTCAAAAGCAGTGCTTCTTTTAGGAAGCAGTAGGACATGCAAGCGGTCTGAAAAAACATCAAGAAATCTCATTTTATTTAGAGAGGGCAAAAAGCCCACACATGAGTCTGACTATATTTTAAATGATAAGTATTTCATTTCCTATGGTGTACAGGATCTGCAAGCTCCCCAGTGCTGTAATGGTCTCTTCGCTGAGTCCTGTTTTCAGAACTCTTTGACTGCTTTCCTGAAAAAGAAAATACTGTTCTTCTAAATATAATTTCACATAATCATTTGTGTTTCATTCCTTTTATCAGCAGAGTTGGTTGGCTGCTAAAAATACACTTGCAGCAAGCTTAGCTGTGAATCAGGTAGGAATATTTATCTTCCCCTCTGACAGAGGAAAACAAACCCAAATGGCAGTATCTGGTGAAGCTTTCTCTTTTCAAAGGGTGTTTACACAGGCCTTCATGCTGTCAAAAGGCAGGATGAACAATAAACCCCTTGGGAGAGTAAGGGCAACAGAGAAAACAAAGTGAAAGCCTTGGTGCTTGCAACTGCATCCCACAGGAAATTCTCAACAACCCTTTTAAAGTCGTTTTAACAAAATTCAATCCCATTCAGTGCAATTACTGTCAGGATGTCAAAGAAAGGAATTTAATAATGTATTGGTAGTGAAGGTAGCTTTCTGTGTTCTCCCTTCTCCAGTCTCTGTGGCAGTATATTCATACCTTCCTCTGCCATTTTGTAATTAAAAGAAGGAGTTTGAAAGACAAAAGAATATACCTGAGATTTTGAGCAGAGTTTTTATATTATTCCATAATCTCCCGTCCTTTCCCTGGCACACCCAGAAGAGTAAGGTGATGTCATGATGAGTTACTCAGGGTGTTGCAGGAGTTCTGCCTTGGTACCCACTGCTTTGACATGTTGGCTTTGGTAACTTCCCTCTTATTAATTTTAAGTGCCAGTAGTCTGCCAGCTGATGCAGTGTTTGTGACAGCACTACAGAACAAAGTCTCCTTTTGAAGTGCAAAGCTGGTTTGTCTTTCTATTTTATGTCACATTTCAAAACTACCTTTGGGCATTCTCTCTTGGATTGCTCTGCTGTAAACAAACTAAACATTGTGTTAGTTAAAACAATGGACTGAAATCCGCATTTACAGATGCAGCTGCATTGAACTCGGGGACTTCGTGACTGACAGAAGCAAAACGGAGGAAATAATACTTTGAGAACAAAGTAGTGTCTTTGAAGTGCCTGATAAGATGATGATGAACCCAAGTCTCTACACCCTTTCCAGCTCTTTCATGGGTCTACAAAGTGAGCTTGTGGGTTGGTAGTTGAGGTGCGATTTTATGTGGCATGAGTCTGAGATAGCTTGCTCAATGCAGCAGGCTTATGTTGCTTAGTGGAGCTGCTAGCTTGAGTAAGGGCTTCCAAAGTGGTCTGTGAAATTTTATGCAGAGCCAAGGAAAAATCAGATCTATGAACAAAAGAAGAATCTCCAAACCCAAACAGGTTGTCCTATGGAGCATGTCCCACTCTCAACGAGGGAAACTGAAGGTCTCCAGCAACTTTGTGTTTTCTCTCCATCTTGATACAACCTACTGAGCTACTTGCACAACTGCACAGCCCTCCCAGTCACAAAGCAGCTGTGTCCAACTCCACAAACCTGTTGGAAGGTGCAAGCCACATGCATAATTATGGGGACCTGCAGGGACCTGTGTGTATGCTTAGTACTTAATTGTTCTGGGACTTCCCATTGACTTCCAAGAAGGACTTCAAGTGTTGTATGAGTCACAGCAAGTAGCTTGTATTTTGCCTTGAAGTATACAGCCATTAAAAATGAGCAAAAAAAAAAACAAAAAAACAAACAAACAAAAAAAAAAAAAAAAAAAAAAATGCTGGAATGTTTGCTTTTTTATGTTTTATGTGAAACTGATTGTAATATTGTGCATAAAATTCAGTGTTCCCTAACTTTTGAGTGCAGTGGTGCTGTTTTTCCCATTGCAGTGAGTTAATGTAAATATTCAAACCAAGTAGTGACTCAGGTAAGTCAGGTAAATACGACGACGACAATAGTAATAATGATAAACCAAAACCAACTCTGTCCATGCACTTAAGTTGGAACCAGACAGAACTCACATAATAAAGCATTTAGGAACTTGAGGAAAAATCTGTCATGTCTCTACAAGGTGACCTTAAAACAGATATAAAACCAGATTGTACAGCCACACTTTTTGTCAAAAATAAATAGCAGGTAATTTGGTGTATTGTTAAAATCACTTAAAGCAGTCACAGAATAACCCCTCCATTCCAACCGGATGGAGTATGTCATTGTCCAGACCAGTAGACTCTATTTGTAGTCCTGCATCCCTGGCTATGGGTGCCAAGTTCTTGCTGAATATCAGTACTGGTCTTCTGTCTGCACTGCTGGTGGAGTGACTGCTCAGAGGGATCAGGCTGCTTCATGGTGCTTCATGCCCACTGGAAAGTCTGTGTCCATAGCTGCAGTGGATCTCCAACTGTGGTCTAGTCAAGCTTTTCTTGATCTGGTTTTGTACTGGCTTTGTCTTGCTGAGTCTGATTAACATGGAATCTTCTCATTAGACTGTACCAAGGAGTGAAAATATGCTGTTGTAGTTTTCAGCATATATAATAATGTATATTATATAATATATATATATTATACTATATATATAATATACAATATTATTAGCATATATATTATAATAATGTATATAATAATATATATACAAGAAGTAGGGCTTTCGTGTTGATGTGGACTGACAAAAATGCAGTACATGTGAACTGTTAGATCAGCTACCACTTACTGGCAAGTCCGCTGAGAACAGACACGTGGCTGAATGGCTTTAATTAACCAGGTCTGATTGCTGACTATGCTGAGGCTCTTATTTTTCTCTGGTAGCTCTTAGATTCCCCCTTAATATTTATTCTTGCTTTTAACATTAAATACTTTTAAATATCTTGCATTTGTTTTTAGTTCTTCTGTTGCTCATTTGTTATTCTAATTGCATTTCTTCTCACCTCAACTTACAGTTTTCATCTTTCCATCCTCTTTCCTTTAGTTTTAAAAGCTTACCTTTTCTTTGCTGATGTTTAAGATATTCAAATTTCCAAATCTCCATGCTTCTTGCTTTGAGTGATTGTGCTGAGCATTTCAGCGTATGACTTGAAATCCCATTTACTTCTATTGATTTTTCAAGTCTTTTTTTCTTTCCCATGCTGTTTTTTTGGCACTCTCCCCTGTTAAATACCCGGCCCCGATATCTTTCTAGAGGCTAATCACGCTGTCTGTGGAAAAATCTCCATCTGCAAGCAATAAAGGCGTGACACGTGAAGAAATAAACCCTTTTTTGGCAGTTGGGGGGGGAAGCAGAAGTGGTTTGATTTGGATCCATCTGGCAAGGTATATCAGTCTTGTACCAAGCAATTGCTCAACCGTGATAGCTGCCATACAACAGAAGCTCCCTTTGGAGGAGGCAGAGAGGTGGATCTGTAGCATGTTGTGTTGTATGAAGTTTCCTGCAAAGAGAGGAATGTCACTGAATAGCTGGAATTCATTAAAATTTTTTTTTTGATAGGTACATGTATTATTTGTCTGATTTCTTTTTGTGCATGAACTAAGGAAAATCTCCAGGAAGGGCTGAGTAGGGTATGGAAACATCTGATAGAGGAAGATCTTTGTGACTGTATTGATGAAGTGAGTGTCATCCTACATACAAATACTTTTCTTCCACAGTTTTATTTGAAACATAGCATGGGCATAAAATGAAGTGGAAAGGAACATTTTAAAAAAAGGCCTGGAGTTGGTCACAGCTATTTTTCTTTCTTTCCCATGTTCTTTACACTTTGTTTGGTTTGGTTGGTTTACCTGTCTTACTTTATTAAGCATTTTATCTTCATCTACAGTATTCCTCATTACTCCCGTACAAAGGCAGAATACCATGGATGTCACTGCCTTCCCATAATTATAGTTGATGTCTTTATTATCTAGCTTTTTTCCAGAGCATACTGGGAGAAGTATCACTGCCAGTCTGAGCTATTGATCTCCCAGCATGCTAATAGTTAGAAATATTTTGCACCTGGATTGCAGAAAAATTCTTGTAATAAAGACACATGTTATAAAAAACTCTTATGCTGTATATTAGTACTTTGGGGTTGTTTTTGGGAGGCTGGGGTAAAGAGGGATAGGGTGAGGAATGATCTCTGGGATTTTTTTTTTAAACATACAATGTGATTTAGGAAAACACAACCACATTTTCAAATGATGAAGAGCTCATGCGCTTGTGAACGCTTACTTCATTTTACATGTCAGCAGGACATTCAGTAACCATGTAGAAGAGGACTGGTTTTGTTTCTTCTCCCTCCCAAAAGGCTGGCTCTGGCTCCCAGCATTGTAGACAGTAGCAGAGAAGAGCCATTTGGCACCTCAGGTATCTGCAGAAGACTGTTTATTGAAGAAGCTTTGATTATCAGAAATAATGAGAAGATGATCTGCAATTGAAAAACAGACTTGAAAGATTTCCTTGTACAAGGTTTTTTCAGACTTGGATAAGAAATTCTAAGAATCTGATTAGGAGATGCTGACAAATGTTTGTAAATTCATTTTGTACATGAAGAATTGGGGTGAACCTCTGTGTGAAGGCACTGGTAATTATGTAGAGAGTACAATGCATGGAGCTTTCTGCTTTGAATGTGGAACTGTGTGTGCTGGTTTCATAATACCCGTTATTATATTTGCATCTTGTGAAGAAACTGATGAAAGTGATGGGAAATTGCTTCATTATTTCAGAGCCTCACTCAAAATATTTTATTTCTTTCAGAGACTTGAAGATAGAAAATCTGTTGCTAGATGAAGACAACAATATCAAGCTCATTGGTATGAACCTAGTTTGGCAATTCCAGTATTTAAAATTGGTAATTTTATAAAGAGAATTTTTGAGTCTTCATAACCCTCCATGTGACAACTGCTAATGTTGCTGTAGAGAGGAGCTGGGAGAGTATAGATAGCAATCAAGCTGTTCCTGACAGCTTCTTGTGAAAAAATGTTCCAGTTATTTCAGCTTTAACTGGGTATGGGCATAATCCTTCATCTTCTAACAAGTGACTTTCCTATTTAAATTAGGAACCTTGAAAGAATTAGAGAACTAGCACCACTGAAGTCATTTATTTTATTATCTTTATAATTTCATATTTACTGAGGGCTGGATTCTGCCCCCATATGCATATGCTTCCGCTGAAGTCAGTGGGAGTTGTACACATTTTTAGAGCTGGCAAAATTTGGTCCTCTATTTATATTCTTTAAATTTGATTCCAGAACCCAAAAAGAAATTGTTTTAGAGCTGTTTAAAAAATAAAAAGATTAATTAAAAAAAAGAGACTTTGTTGTATTCAAGAATCAGTTGTATGCAGTGCTCCATTCATTCAAGTTGAGCAGACATTTTAGATTAATCATCTGTGGGTGTACTTTCTCATTGCTTTTGCATAACTCCCATTAATGCTAATGTGTGCACTGAAAAGAAAATATGCCCTTCATTAAAAAAAAGCAATAAACATTTATATTTATTTCCTTGCCTCCATCTTTGCCAACAGCAGGGTCTGTGGTTGCAGACTTAAAACGCTTGCCTGACTTTCTTCAGAAGGTTTCATCATCTGAAAAGGAATGAAAAACACTTAACACTGAGGTCAAATGGACAGTCACTGTAATATATAAAGCACATACGTCTCCAAACAAACAAGAAGAGGATGGTTAATTAAATTTGAAATTCTTAAAAATTACTTAGGGGATTCAGTCTCTAGAAGAATTACCACAACTTTTAGTTGGTACACTGTAGTGAATCAAATGTCCCTGGAAAAATAATAGCAAAAGAGAATGCTGCATTACGTCAGTTACGGGTCAAGAGGATACTGATACGTTACCATGAATCATTCATCAGTAATGATGGATACCACCCATTATCTTGATTTAGCGGATAAGTGAGACCAGATGGTTTGCAACAGTGCTGTATGAACATCTGATAGATTTAAAGAATTTCTATAACTTTCCTGTTATTGAGTGTTTGATTACACAACGCTATGTAAACTTGACATCCAAAACCAAATCTAATCAGATGATATGTGTTCAATTTAAACTTACATGCCAAGAAAGAACTTCAGAGCTGTTCCTGCAGTTTAGGTTGCTTCAGTTGCATAGAAAGGTCTCCTCACAGTGGGTGGTGTGGGATGCATAGCGAAAGAGACAGATCTGTATCCCAGCTAGCATTGAGATAAATTGTCTTCAGGTCTGCAGGCTGATGTTTTTAAGCAGATTGTACACGGTATGTATTTTAAAACAAAGCAATTACATCCCACTGTCCAACTGGGTATGTTATTGAAAAATAAAGGTTACTTTATTAGTAATAATTTCATTGTAAGCAAAAACAGATTGAAAATCAGTCAGCTCAAACACTTGCATTTTATCAACAGTCAGCTGAAGTCCGTTGTTTCCTCTCCTCCCATTCTCAAAGGAAAGTCTCTGATCTAATATTCCAGAAAAGCCACTACTTGATTAAACAGCCCCAGACAGTTAGGATTTGTTTTCTGGTACAAACCGAATGTCCCACGTCCTGCTTCTGTGCAACACACTCAAGGGAAATGTTTCAGCACCTGTCTGGAGCTGGTGGAATATACCTGATCATTTTCTTCTCATTCTCCTCCATACTTGTTCCCTCGCTCAGATCATTCCACTTTTAGTAAAGTATGTAGTGTCTTCCTAGAAACATGATGAATCAGTTTTGTTGTCGTGTAGTGTAGCCTGGGAAAGTTCAGCACTAGCAAAGAGTGTTTTGAGGGATTATGTGCTGCTTTTCATGCTTTCAAGGAAAGACACTGAGATACAAAGCATCTCACATTAACGGCTTTGGGGTAGGAGTTTGCTCTCCATGTCTGCTGCAGCAGCAGACGCTCTAGCATCTAAAAATGGAAGATGAAAAATGTAAAGTGACATTGAGAGTTCCTACTTGTTCATGCATTTCAGTGAGAACTGAATCCTTTGAGTGCCTTTCTTCATCCTGCTGCTTAATGACACCTTTTTAGTTAGAATATATTCTTAGATAGTATTATTAGAAAAATTCCATTTGCTGTGTTAAGTGGACTTATTCTTAGCTGCCTGGTAAGTCTCAAATCTGAGACCATCAGGAGTAGAAATACTGGAAGTAATTCACTTCTCTTTATCTACCAGCCATTGGTGGCAGGCGTCCGATAAAGGTGCCATGAAAGGTCACTCACAGAGCGTGTGAAGCCCTTGGCAGTCTGCTCAAGAACCTGTAGCACCAAAAGGACCTTGCCAACCTTGCCTATGTGTAGCTCTGCTGAGGTCTCTGGAGCACTGCTGGCGTACACAGAGGTCAAACCTGTCCATGAGCTCTCACTTTGTACTAAGGCTTGTGCTATTAAATAGTTTCTTTGGTATCCCAACTGTCACAGCTTCAGAGATAGCCATGTATCCATAGCTTAAAGTTGTAATGTTGATTTCCTGGAGGCGTTGAGAAGTAGCGCAATGCGATACTTCGATAGCATGAAGAGTGGGGGTGGTGGTGCTTCCATGTCATAATATTTACGCTGGAAAACCAAGTATGGCCTTTGATCTGAAATCTGTAATTAGCTAGGCTTATTGAAAGAAGCCCAAGACAGAGACAGGAGTAGCAGTAAAGTTATCAGTGCTAGTGGCAATTCCGTTCTTATTGAGATTAGAAGTGCATCCTAATGCAAATCAGCCTGTGTTTGCGATGTGCTGCTATGGTGTTCATAACAATATTCCCATTTATTTTGCAATGAAATCCCTGTCTCCAGTTTGCATGTATTTGCACACATTTTTAATTCCAACAGACATGAGAAAAAAAAAAAAAGTACACCAGCTGAGTTTTAATGAACAAGCACAAGACAATGAGATGTTTGTAGTTTAAGCAAATAGGATAGTGAAAACTTTCATAGGAGGATACCTCCATTGATAACGACAAGCAGATGCTAGTTTACACCAGGTCAGTTTATAAACAATATGTACTTGATTGTAAAGCAGTGTATTGCAGTCAAGTAATTTTGAGGCGATATGTCATAGCAGGATAAAGGCCATGACTAATACATTGTAGAGGTATTATTTGTAGGAGTTTTTAAAAGTATTTAACAGTTGACATAACCGCTCTCAGGCCATAGCTAATAAATAAATTAATTAAGTGGTTCCTCAGAAGTATTTGTATAAGCCCCAGGGATAGCACATATCTAGCAAAGATGTTTAAACAGTGTACAGAGACAGTTATTTTTCATCAGAGGCAAGGAAATTGCCTTGATCCTCCCTTCAGCTGTTACAGTGCACTCCAGCAAAACCCTTTGAGCCTCTTTGACTGTTTAAATATGGTTGTGCTGCAGTTGCTTCCCTCTCAGAGAGCCGGCCAGTCTACACTGTTCTTTAGGTGCTCCAGTCAACAAAGTCACTTTTGTATGTGTATGTTTTGTAAGTATTATTTGTTTTTAGCCCCATTTCATAAAGGAACAAGGCTTACATGAATGCCTTGCCAGGGTGCTCTTAATACCATAAGGGACTGCTGTCTGATTATTGTCAGATTTGGCATGAGTTGATAAAGGACAGCCTATTACTTCAAGTCTCATGCAAATAAGCAGGCAAATAAGGGAGAGAGACTCTAATTAGTGGAGGAAGGTGTGGGCTCAGCAGTTACTTCTCATATTTGGTCTACGAGATGCGATGTTTGAGCCCAGTCAAGCAGGTGGGTATCACACCCAGAAGGCTGCTACTTTATGAGATGTGTGGATGCAAGACAAAACTCTATAGAAGCAGGATTCACTGGTCTGCTACTTTGGGCTGCCTTATTTGTATGTAAGATCATTTTCATTTTAAACATACTGATATTCTGAGAAGTTTTAAGAAGACTGAATGAATAGAAAAGGAGATAAACAGATGTCAGTGTTCTTGATACTAGTATTTTTGTTGCAGCTATCATAAATAGCAAGCTATTAATAAATGAGAACATCTTTGATTGTGACTATTCTAAGTCTTCTGCTCATTAGATCTATTGCCCTGCTGCAGAGGCAGATTTCCAGCCTGTTAGTTTTGTCCACATTGCCCTCATCCTTGTGAGTTTGCCGCCCTTCTTCCCCTTTATTATGTCATAGAATCAAATAATCTTTATGATCAATAAAATGATCTAGTCCAATCATCAAGCCATGGCTGTGACTGCTCTAGTCCACGTCCCTCAGTGCCACATCCACACGATTCTTGAACACCTCCAGGGGCGGTGACTCCACCACCTCCCTGAGCAGCCTGTGCCACTGCCTCACCACTCTTGCTGGGAAATGTTTTTTCCTAACAACCAACCTGCCCTTCCTCTGGTGCAACTTGAGGCCATTCCCTCTCGTCCTATCTCTGTTACCTGGGAGAAGACCCCCCCCTCAGCACAACCTCCTTTCAGGTGGTTGTAGAGAACAATGAAGTCTCCCCTGAGCCTCCTCTTCTCCAGACCGAAGAACCCCAGCTCCCCATCAGACTTGTGCTCCAGATCCCTCACAGCTTTGCTGCCCTTCTCTGGACACACTCCAGGGCCTTGATGTCTTTCTTGTAGTGAGATGCCCAAAACTAAACAAAGTATTCCAGATGAGGCCTCACCGGCAGGTTGCTTGTCCTCTTTCGAACCCTATGCAACTCTTCCTTGCTTTCCCTTATCATCTCTGATGCCATGACTTCTTAATTGCTTTCTACCAAGCCAAGCGTGAGCCACCAGGCAGGGTAGGCCTGCATGCCCTGACTGCTTGTTGCCCCTTGCCTCTTCTGCCACTGCTGCTGACCAAGCCACAGGCCATTTTCACATCTGCTCTTTCCTAATTTCTGTTCTTGCTTAATGTTTTAATTTTTAAGATCCTTTCTGAAACACAGCTCACCCTGAAGCCATACCTGCACTGGAGCAGACAAAGGAGATGGGGAGAACACCTTCCATGGCACCAGCCTGGGCTTGGGCTGGCAGAGAGCGCTTCTGAAACTGCAGTCTCCTTCAGTGCTGAGAGTCCGTGTCTTGCTCCTCATCAGTTCATGATGCCAACTTTTGGCAGTCCCTTGCTGTTCCTGCCAGCAGAGAACATCAGATACACCCAGGGGCCAGAAATGGCATAATTCAAGACAGAAAGAGAAGGAGAGAGACAAATCAATACATTCCCCTTCTTGCTCCAGAATCTCCCTGCGTTGTTTTAGAGTTGAAATGCTGACACTGCAACCCTTACTGTGTGTAGCAATTATAGTTATATACCCCTGACTGCCCAAAGTTAGTTTCTTCCCCCTGGCCATCATGTACTGCATGGCATAAACTCAACTCCAATTGAGCTGTCCAATTTTGAGTGAAACACGGTTGCTTTGTATATAAAACTGGTATTCATGCATGTTCTGAGACTTTTTTTGTTGCTTGTCAAAACCTCTTTTGATTTAGCACAAATTGTAGACAATTTTTCATGTGATTGACTTTTTTTCTGAGGCAGTTCATTGCATAGCTTTTGGTTAAAATGTGCTTTTCCCTTTTCTGTTTTGCTGTTTTACAGTTTTGCTGTATCTGTCTCTTTCATAACTGTGTCTCTATGCTTTTCACAGACTTTGGACTGAGCAACTGTGCAGGCATCCTGGGTTATTCTGATCCATTCAGCACCCAGTGTGGGAGCCCAGCATATGCAGCCCCTGAACTTCTGGCAAGGAAAAAATATGGGCCCAAAATAGACGTTTGGTCCATGTGAGTTGCTTCTCTAGTTTATAATTTGTTATTTTTATTGTTGCTCAAACGAGAAATAAGTAAGAAAATCTGTTTAATTAGCATGACTCTTTGAACTATTTTATATGAATATCTTGATTTGAAAGAGAGCTTTTGCATAACTGTATGTGGATTGATAGAAAGCAGAACAGGGTGTGATTGCAGTAAAGCCCAACTTGATCGATGACTTTGAGACACATTAGCAAGACACATGTTGTGTCTTCTGGCACAAGATGATGAACATTTTTTTCGTTTTCCCTGAAGGATCCTCAAGCTTTTACACAGTCTCTGTGCACTATCCACAGTCAAGTCTGGCAGAAGATGTGAAATCCATTCCAGTCATCATTTTGAAAGCATAGCAGTTAGAAGGGAAGAAGAAATGGCCGGAATGTTTGTGATTCTGAGCACCTAGCAGTGTTCAGGCAAAAGAATAGACAGTGACAGAGGAAGCTAAAAAGGTGTTCTGGAGTCATTTGCTTGTGGTACTGTTACAGACTGTGGAATGCCTTCTGCCCTCCTGTTGGCTATGGTGTCAGTTATCATTGCCTGTCCTGAAGAAAAGTTAGATGAAATCAGCTAACTTTTATCTTTTATTAGTATGTGAAGGTTTTCCCTCACCTGGGGATAATAAAATATTAATAAATTTAAATAAAACTATGGAATTGTATTGTTTCCCAAGTTAAAGTGTTAGAAATGCTCTGAAAATAGAAAGTACTGCATATGTGCTGCTCCTGCTAAGAAAGATTGGCCATTGTTTATATCTGAGACTAGGATATGGATTAATTAATTTCTCATATTGGTCAGCATTGTGATACCTAAAGACTCTTGAAAACTTCCCCTATGGAAGTCTGATCCTGTAGCCCATGCTTCTGGGGGACCCACAGCTAAACTGTCAAGCAGCTACTTCATTTCTTGCCCTGCAGTGGGCCATCCCTCCACATCAAGGGTGAGATTACCAGCCCTGAGGAATGCTCTTACTGGTACTGGAATGCAAACAGAGCACAGTCATTCCTGTAAACCATTTAAACTTCTTCAGTAATAATATCCTGCTTTTTTTTTTTTTTTTTCATCTAAGAAAGAAAAATATGGTTAACCCCTGCCCTTCCTCATAGCTGAACAAATGGTTGCTGTGATTATAGTTCGTAAAAACCCACTGGTTTGGTTTCTTTCTGTTCGCATGCATTCATTCAACAGACTGGGGAAACCAATTCTCAAAAGGAAGGAATTCCACTCAATTGAATTTAAAGCTTTTTCAAGAGGGAATAGAATAAGAGTCCACTTTTCATCGCTAGGTCTGCTAGGTATAAATAAGCAATAAGTTTTCTGCTCTGAAAAATGTGATTGTTCACACCTGATCTTTGTGATGCACCAGAGGCCATGAGGGTCAGTGGAAACCTTTGTGCACTGAACCAGGACCAGTGATGTTCCTGTTGACATAGGCAGTCATACCCAGGGCAGCAGCAGGACAAGGCTGCTGAAAGCATGACATTTAAGCTGCCTGATGGGAGACATAACTGTGAAGCAAAATTGATTAAGAGTTTGCCTAACAGCTGGGCTTGGTTCTTTGAGTCCCAGCTATGTCCTACAAGTTGTGTGACCCTCCATGAGCAAACCTCTGCAAATTTGTGCCCAAGTCATTGTGCACAACAGGAGAGTTCCTAATAACTGTCAGACACTAAAGATGATATACAGTCAGAAAGTCTAAGCCTAATTATTTCCTTTTTCCTGATTATTTTGGTTTCTTTTTCTGTGTTTTCTTTTAGTGGGGTGAACATGTACGCAATGTTGACTGGAACATTACCTTTTACTGTGGAGCCATTCAGCTTAAGAGCTTTGTACCAGAAAATGGTGGACAAAGAAATGAACCCTTTTCCCACCCAACTCTCCACAGGTAATAAAAAAAAAGTGTGTTCAGACCTATTCAGATCCAGCTGGTTGGAACCATTGCACTGAATTTTGGATTGCAAGTCATGTTACCAGCATGGCATGCTGATCATGATAAATGGTCTTTTTGATTTTAGTCTTGAGCAGATCTCAAACCCAGTGAAAATGCTTTCACAGAATAGCTGGTCAGTTTTGCACGTTCAGATATTTTAGCTTAGGTTATGGATATATAAACACATTATTTTGGAGTAACACATTCTTGGGAGTTATCATGATTAGGATTGTGTGATCATAGAATCACAGAATGGCTTGGGTAAGCTACCTTGAATGACCTCACATGCATCGTGAAATAATGACACACACACAGGAAGTTATTTTGGGACAATGACCTGTGATAAACTTTGTGTGTTTGTAAAATGCAAATTTGTTGTTGCATTAATATTAGAAAAATTAATGTTTCTTCAAAGCCATGTCACTAGGCAACAGAATCATTTTTCAGCTTATAGCAAGATTGTGTCAACATTTGGAATAAACTATGCTTTGTACTTTGGTTTTATTTTTGTGTGCTAAGTTTGATGTTCATGGAGAGCTTCTGTTCTTGTCTGGCAGACTGTTTGCAAGGAAATTAAAAGATTGCTAATAGAAAAAGGGTGAATGATAGTGTATTTTCAGTCAGTACACTAATGACAGCAAACCACTGTCATGAGGTATAAGAAAAAGCCCTTACAAGTTGTTTCACAAGATGAATTCTCCAAGTACAGATTTTCCTGCTTGCAGAATAAATAAATAGTTAAGGATTTTCTCACTTGGGTTATCTCTGAATGAAGTGGAATATGTTGTTCCTCTTTCACTCAGCATCTGTACATGTTTTCTGCCAGCAATTCATGTTGCTGGCATGTTGTAAAGTGGTAGGTTTACAAGTGATGGGATGCTGTAATCTTGCTTTGTATTTTATGTGGTTGGAGTATTTGATCTTTCCATTCTGGAGACTCCCCTGTAGGATTCAGTTGCACAAAACCGCTGTTTGAATGTTCTACCATACATAGAAGCCCCACTGAGTAAATTAAAATAAAGATTATACTGGCTGTTTCACACTGTACTGATCTAGAAGCCAAATCTTCTGCATCAATTGCAACATTACTCTTGAATTCAGGGACTTGGATATAGTTGTAAAAATTTGCCAAGTTTGCCAGATAGTTTACTGAACTGACTTCCCACAGTGAAGCTTTTACCAGAAAACAGCTGTTTAATGGCTGTGCAGTAGCTTTGAACTGATGTACTGCCTTCCCAATCATTGTTTTGTTTCAAGCACCGCTATCCGCTTATGTAGGAGGTTTCACTGACTTTACAGGGAGAACTCGTGTTGAAGTCTGAATCACCCATGAAAGGCCTGGAGAAGACCAGACCTTGTATAGCAAAAAAGATAATACTACTTTTCACAGGTTTCCTTTTACTGTTTCACTCATCCTACAGTTTTATCATGGAGATCAAATTTTCTCACAGTCACATCTTTTGGCATTATGGTCTTCAATGAAAACAATGTTTTGTTTATCCTCTAAGAACAATAGAAGCTTGAACTTTCAGAGATGATGGAAAATTAGTGGAACAGAATTAAACTTGTTAACCTTTATTCAACAAAGTGTGAACAAAGGTTTGCATCAGTCCTTGATTTAAGTCAGCAGGTTTGCACATTCACCAACATGGCAGACTGTGATTTAAGATGACATTTGTTCTTGCCACATTTAGACATTGGGTCAGTGGATAGAAAATCAGCTGCTCTGCCCTGCAAATTGTTTTATTGGTTAACCTCTTGGGTAGAGTGACCTTCTTTTTCATAAATCAGGTTTCCTTTTTCTGTAAATTCACATAGAGATTGCATAAGAGATATTTTTTAGTGGTATGTTTTGCTTGTTCCTTTTGATCTCTTTTAACGTTTAACTTCACAGCTGCTGAATGCAGGGCTCCTTTATAAAAGTAGCTGTTCTTATCACTAAACAACAGTATGCTTTATTTGTATTAGTTACAGTTTTGTGTGACTACGGACACCCAAAAGAACTGTGTAGCAACAGGGAAAACTGTGGGGTTAGTATTTGATTTTCCCACTTAGGAAACAATTTTTCATTAAGCTGCTTACACAACAGAGCTATCTGATTATTGATTTGAGGTGAGCAGAGTTCAGTTGTTAAGAAAGTTGATATTCACTTTGCATGCATTCCTTTTTTTTCTCCATGTACTGCTTCTGTGTGTTTATGGTCTTCCTTTCAGACTAGAGAAGTGCATTCAAGACTAAAGAATCTCTCTAAAAAGGTGTTTTTTTAACCCTTAGCTCATTCACTTGATAAGCTTTCTGTTTAAATGATGGAATTTTTGTTAGGAAATCCCTCCATTCAAATCTGAGAATCTGAAAGGTAACATCAAGTGACACACTATCTTTTCATCATCACTTATATGTGATCCCCTTTTTAAAGCTTGTCAAACACTACCTTACCACATGTGCAACTGTGTATTCCATGCTTTTGCAGCAGAGGAGAAGCATTTCCTTTTAAGAGCATTCAGAAGTCAATCACTTGAAACTTCAACACACGGGTCAACTGATAACTTCTGTTTCTTCTGTGAAATACAGATTAATTGCTATCATCAAATCATACAATCATCAAGGTTGGAAAAGACCTCTAAGGTCACCTAGTCCAACCGTCAGTCAACCCCATCATGAAAACATGCCCACTGACCACATCCCTCAGTGCCACACAGCTCTTGAATACCTCCAGGGATGGTGTCTCCACCATCTCAATCAATCAGATCCGTCCTGGGAAGACATTGCAGCTCAGATAATGTTAACCACTGTCAGGAGCGGAGAGGCAGTGCTGTCACATGGAGGTGCGTGCAAATTCTTAACAAACACAAGCAGTCGTCTGCCCATGCCTGTAGTTCAGAGCTTACTCTGGCACCGTAAAATTAAACAACCTTATTTCATTTTCTCTGTCCAGTTTCATAAACAGCTGTATGCCTGGTTTTAGTCAGGCACCCGCTTATACTGTGGCATCCTCTAAACAAGACACTAAGTTCATTTCATTAATGACAAAGACAATGGAAGCAGCAGAGGTCTTGTAGCCCATAACTGAAGCTCTCCTGACTTCTGTTCATTACTGAACTCAATCTATTAAAGAAGTTTAAAGAGAAAGGATTTTTTTTCTCATGCTACTAATCTCTCATTTGTCTAAAGAGCAAACTTTGCCCCAAAGTTACACCATGGAAACAAAATTCCATCAAGTGCAGGTCACTGGATAATCAGATTAGTGCTGTCCTCGAGTTCGTCATAAATGAGGCCCTCACATTCCCTCACATAATGAAGCATTGGAGGGATAATTCACAGCATCCTTTGTTCATGAAGCTACTTGGTTCAGCATGAAAAACAGCTTCAGATGGGTCCAAAAACCAGTTCATTCACTTCATGTTTACTTCCTGAGGGATTAATTTTGCTGTCCTGCAGCTGTGTGGCTAAGTGAAAAAGACTCATTCTTCTTTCTACCACCTAATGGCTCAGGTAAGCAAAGGTACTGCTACAAATCTGCTCATTGCCTGGGTAGCACTGGCAAAGGAGCTTCTCTGGAGGGATCCCGTCTCTGGAATCAGTTTCCCCTGGTCTGAACCTGCTGCACTTCGTACTGCTTCGCAAGCCGCCTTTAATCAGTCTGTCTTTTGCCAAAGGGAAAAAAACAGGGTCTTTAAGGAGCTGTTAGCTGATGTGGGGGCTGAGGGGGATGGTGGCTGGTTTGGGGAGGGGCTGTTTTGTGTTAGGAAGAGTGCTCTGAACCCATGGGATGCGTGCGGTTTCTAGCGGGAAGCACTGGGAAGAGAGGAACTAAAATGGCAGAACAATGGGGCGCTTGTTTCTCATAACGGAGGGGTTGGCGCCCAAGATGTGTTGACGTGCAGGCTTTCAGGGTACACAGGGAACAGCCCTAACATCAGCTTGCAGGAGATTTATGAACTTGGATGTAGTCTCTTCCTGCTGTTTCCACAATACTGCTGTCGTAAGAAAATAACAAAAATGTTGGGAAAGACTTAAATTGAAGTACCTCACATAAATCAGTGATTTGTGAAGACAGAGCTTAGAAAACACCTAGCTCAGGCCTAGCTGGACTGGTAAATGCATAATCATAACTCTCTCTCTTCCTAATATAAACTTCTGAGTGCTAGACCTGCATTGCAATGGATATCCTCTCAGGGCCTGCTCTGGCTGATGTCTGATGGTTGCAGGATGGTGAAACTAGAAGTTATCCATGCTGTTAGGTCTTGGCACCTATCAAATCTAATATTGACTTATTTGATGAGAAATCCTCCCTTGCCCACTGCTCTGATGCATCAGCCCAGCCAGCCTGTCACTTTGGGCTCAGAAACCTGAAAATGCTTGGGTCGACAGCCAGGCAAACACAAAGAAGTCTTGTAGAAGAGAACCCCATAAAGGCAATGGCACTGTGTCTAGGCTTCTGTTTCCAGACAAACACACTGTGAGCAGGCATATTGTTCTCCTTCAGCTGAATATGGGAGGAAGGACTCATAAGGGTTTCACAGTGGTGCTGTTGAAGAAGATGAGTCACGGCTGCAGTCCTTCAGAATAGGGGATAGTATTTCCATTTCAGGCTCTTTAATTCTTTCCCACATAGAATCATAGAATGGCTGAAGTTAGAAGGGACCCCAAGGATCATAAAGTTCCAATCCCCCTTCCACAGGCAGTGCCACTGACCTCCGAATCTTGTGCTAGACCAGGTTGCCCAGGGCCCCATCCAACCTGATCTTGAACACCTCCAGGGATGGACTCTGAGAAAAATCCGAAGATATTAAATATTTCACCAAGTCATGGGCAAAATATGCCAGTGGTCCTACTACTGCTGCCCAAGGTCTTTATACAAGGCCTCTGCAAGATTTGGATTCAAGTAGATAAGACATGCACAGGAGAGTCTAGGGAGTGAACTGTGGCTCTGCAGCAGAATGACTCAGACATTGACTTATTTTGAGTCTTAAAGCAAATCACTTGATTTTGTTGTTCATAAGCATGTAAGAAGCACATGACTTACAAATACAGGAAAACTACTTTTGAGTTTTTTTGCAAGAAAATCCCAAGGGATGGTTGAATGTCATTGAAAGTTGAAAGTTCAGTATTTGAAAAAAGACTGAAGCCCATTAATTTTTCTCTTTTAATTTGGCCAAAACCTCCTGCAACTGATTGTAGTCTGGATGGAAGCCAGAAGAGAATTTATCCCGTCAATGGGAGCAGAAAATTCAGTTCTCCATGTCTTTCCTCCCAGCTCTCCATCCCTCCCCTCCTTTCCACTCAGCCCCAGTCTATCTCTTTCTGTTCTGTACTTTGTATGAGTGATTTTCTAATAACCTCATTTCTCAAACAAAAATGAAGTAAGTTTTGACTAGCTTGCTCAGAAACTTCAAACAAGCTCTGTAACAAAAGGTGCTTTTTCTCGTTTCCTTTATGACTCTATAAATCTTTGTTCATTTCAGTTACCAATCCCGTATCAAGCTTTCTTTGTTTTTCAGGACATTTGAGCATACTGTATAGAAGAAGTTGCATTTTAGTATGTTCTTGGTCAGGCTACATGGCATAACAACTGAACTATTGTGTTAAGTCGTAAAGTATATCATTGAATCATAGAATCATAAGTTTGGAAAGGAGCTACAAGATCATGTAGTCCAACTGTCCTCCCACTACCCTTGCTACCACAAGCTGCAAAACCGTATCTCATAGCATCTCGTCCAGATGCCTCTGGAACACTGCCAGGGACAGTGACTCCACCACCTCTCTGTGCATAGGGATATATCTATATATGGCATATATGACATAGCTATTGTCTTTTCTTGATTTCTTCACAGCGGCCATAAACTTTCTACGATCTCTACTAGAGCCAGATCCTGCAAAGAGACCAAACATCCAGCAGGCACTTGCGAATCGGTGGCTTAATGAGAATTACCCTGGGAGAGCACCACCTAATGTCACATATCCAAACAGGTACAAAAGAGTGGAGAAAACCTGCCAGTGTGTATGTACATTAAAATGTGAACAACTCTCATGCTACATTTTCATTCCTTATATGACAGCATCCCACTGCATTTTCTGAGATTGCTTTTTTGACTCAATTTTTAAAGTTATAAGGATTGGTCATTAAATGTGTGCTTCCCAAAGTGGTCAAAAGCAGTAGCTGAAATTAGAAGATGGCATATGATACAGCTGTGAGGTAGTCTGAAGTGCAGACCATGTGAGCTTAGAATGGACGTGTATGAAGACATCGCTTGTAGTCTTGTCCTTATTTGTCAGTAGAGCCATGATATTTTCCAATAGAGGCTATCCCCATTTCTGATGCATATGTGAGGGTTCTGTGTATTAGGTAAACATGCAGACCGTGGTGAGAAAGGTCAGAGTTAAATAATTTTGCCTTGTTGGTTCTTGATCTTGAATACCTGTGCAGTACTAAATACGTGACAGATAAATGCAAGCAGATATCAAATCTCATGGTCAGACTAAATTGCAATCTAGGGGAAAAAAGGAAGAAAGAAAAATACTTCTGGTCCACTTTAGAACTAATCTTTCTTAACTCTCAGCATCTTTAGTATGGAGTCTTTGCATGAACCAGTCAACTTGGGCTCTCATTACAGTCAGCAGAGAAAAATTTTTACAGAACGATTTTTTCTGACTTCTCTTTGATTCTGCAGCAGGATGACATTGTGCCCAAGAGATTCTGCTTTCTCTCCTGTGGCTGTAAATGGAGCCTTAGGCAACTCACTTAGAAATGTATGTCTATATTTGATCTGATAAAACCTCCTTCCTGCATCAAAGCCTTTCCGCTGTGTCTTACACACAATCTCGTACCTGCAGAGGATGTTGTAGGAGTTACTAGCTTGCAGGCCAATATCCAAACCAGCACTGAGGCAGATAGAGCAACTTAAAGCTTAATATTGGAGCTTAAAATGTGATAGTACCCCAGAATTTCAGTCCTAATTCACTAATAGGCAAATCACTGTGCAAAGAGCCTAAGTTCTACCCTGTGATTTACTCAAGTGCCAGATCCTGACACAGCATACACCTAGAGGTGTGACAGCCTGTCTTTGAATGTCAGAACCACTGTCCTCACTCCAGAGTGTTTTGTTGTTCACCGTCTTTCTGTGATTTTAGGCCATCTTTCTGTGTTTGTGCCCTGAAGGTGTAAGTGCCTAGGCGAGCTCAGACTGTGCATACAGACAGCCTTGAGCATTCATCTGAAATCACAATTTTGCTGTCAAAAGTGCCTCCCCACCTGTTTTCCCCTCTGGTACTGCTAGCCAGGTGAATCAGACATGTTTAAGAGCTGGAGGACCCAACCCTGTGGGGCTGAGAGACACTTTTCCTTCTGTGTGCACAGGGAACTGAAGTGCACTAGTTTACCAGCAGGCATTCCCCTTCCAGAGTTAGTGTTTTAAGTGTTGTGTTGTGGACAATGATTGTGATTATGTATTTCTTTGACTTGAGCAAAATAAGATGTCTCTCACTCACAAATAATGGTTGGAGAGACACTGAACAGCTTGGATACTTGTTCTCTAAAGAATGACATCACTAGATCCATCCACTGAAGCATATGTGAGGTTAACTGCATGCATTGGGATGATAGAATCATACATAGAATGGCTTGAGTTGGAAGGGAACTTAAAAGTCATCTAGTTCCAACCCTCTGCCTTGGGCAGAATTGCCAACCACGATACTCAGACACATAAGAAGGATTGTTTTGCAGGGAGCAAGATGGAGAACAGGCAAACTCATGATCTCAGCATTACTGCCTGAAATTTAAGGTCAGTTGAGTTAATTTGTACAATAAAAGGAAATCTGAGTTTCCATGGTGCATTGGACTGTACTGAAATGCACTCTACATATGAACATTATATGGTAAAGAAGGAGAAAACAAGTGTAAACTGAATGAGTCGTTAGACTAATGAAATCACTGCCATAATGAGTCTAATCAATCTACTAAACGTGGCATCTGTTAAATGAATGTAAGTGTAACTGAGAGCTGTATGGGTAATTTAATTCTCTTGCTGAGTGTGTTCCATCTAAGAAGGGGAAAAAAGATAGAAATAAGGCTTGAATGTGATTTCAGAATTCTTCTGCATTTGTAGGTGCATTTACATGCCTCTGTTTTGGAGTTGTTAGCTTGCAGTTATCAGGCCTTAGTTGGGCTGTGATGGAGGTACCACTTCAGAGCTTGCTCACTGGTTTAGTTAGGTCAGAGACTCACGAGAGAGGCTGGCCTCTACTAGATAAAATAGCTGTGCCACAGTGCTTATGGAGTGCCCATTAATCATTTTCTGCTAAAGGCAAGCAAATCATAAGTAAGAAGAGAAGAAAACACAGAGCTGAACTATAGAGAGGGCATATGTTTATTCATGCATTTATGCAGATATGGTGATAATAGTATTCCTTTCCTATTACAAGCACTTTTAAACAGCTCATTAATGTGGAGTGCTACCCTTTCCTATAAAAGAACTTGGTTACTTTTTTTTCCTCATTGTGTTGTTTTTTCTCATTCTTTGATGTGAAAACAAGAGCAAAGTAACTACTCGTTCTGTCAGAACCCAAATTGTATGATGAAGTCAATGAAGCTGTAAAGGATGAAAGCCATACAGAATCCTTCTTTACCTTTTTTTTTTTTAAATTATATTTCTGCAATTTGATTGGTTTATTCCTCAAGATTGACCTACCTAGAATTTGTTATACTGAAGTCTTGTAGGGAAAATAAATTTTGAAATATTTAAAGACTTGGCTTACCTCTTTTTAAACTTGTTCAGAAAGTATTGCTGGGGTCAGCCTCAGCAGAGTGTCCAAGTTTCTGCTAATGTGCAAATGAGGGTAAGATAATATCAACATTGTTCTGAAAAACCCACTACTTAGTTTGCAAGGAAACGTGCTTTCTGTCACAAACAAGAAGCTATGTTCTGTTCTTGCAGTCCTCTTCTACCAATTTCAGGTAACAACCTTTGTTACTGAGACAGGAACATAGTAGGAAAAGAGAAAGCATGCAGATAAGGTAGAATGAGAGCAGAAACTGCGTTTTCAGGAGAATGTTCTCTCAGGTTTTTTAAAAGCTTGCTGTTAAAGAAATTCCCTGAAGGCAAGCAAATATTTCCAATTTTGCTCAGCACTTCAAGCAGAAATTGCTTAAATTTTTTTTTGCTGTCCAGATGCCTTACTGTGCAATGGCCAAGATACGTTTTGGTTATGAACTCTAAGAAAACCACCCAAGCATTCTTTAGCTGCAGAATGCATGTTAATAAGAGTGCTGAGTAAAGGAAAGCAGTAATTTGAGATTTTCCATACTCTGTTTTGCATCTTGTCTGAGTCCTTCTCGTATCAGACCCAGACTGCACACCAGGCATTCCTCATGGCAAAGGTGTACAGGACAAGGGTGTAGCAGAGAAGGGGTGAGAAAGGCAGGTAATTATGCCTTTCTCTCTATATACATAATAGCTCATAACCTAAGCTTCCCTGAGTTGCCCTGAGCAGATATTAGGCTTGATGTTGGAAGAGAGGAATATGTTTTAGAAAGCAAACAAAAACCAGCATTTCTTTGGAGATGGATAGAATTTGATGGGTACATCTGGGAATCTGGCCAGTACATTTAGATGCGTAAATAAGAGTCCTCTGGAAAATCTGTTTTTAACGTAGTCTGCAAAAGTTCTTTGCCATTTCACAGACTGCTGTACTACATTTTTCACCTTGGCTAAGTCTGTATTGGACTTTACAGAAAAGCACATCCATAAACTTGTATTGCGTTTCTACTTTTAACCAACATGAGTATAATAGCAGCTTTACCGTTTTGAGAGCTGCTGTAATAATCCTTCCTATATGTCATCTTTCTCTGTGGTAAAGTTCTTTAGCTATTTTGTGCATGAATATTGTGCAATAGATGAGGAATGAAGCTGAACACTGGTGTTAGGTTACAAGAGTCATTTCAGAAAGCAAAATATCACTACCTAAGTTGGATTTTGCCTCTTTCCCTTCAAAATCAGCTGGATTCTCTTGATGGTTTTCACCATCATAACAAACTGAGACATCCTGAGCGTCACAGTGCCATTTCCCTTCATGGTTGCACATAAGGTCAGTTTGAACTGACAGGAAGAGTTCTGTTTGTTCAACTGTCATGATATTCCATTGTGCATGTGGTTCCCTAGCAATCTGCCTTTTTCATACCTACTCAAGTCTGCATTACTGAGCCTTCCAGATCCCTTCTCCACTGTTGTTAGCAAGGCACTGTCACTGGGAAGACAGTAGAAGCAATGTGCTCTGCTTCTCTTCTTTCTGCAGAATCCACTTGGAGGACCTCAGCCAAAGCGTGCTGCTCCATATGACTGAGAAGCTTGGCTATAAGAACAGCGATGTCATCAACACTGTGCTTTCAAATAGGGCAAGTCACACACTTGCTATCTACTTTCTTCTTAATAAGAAGCTGGAACGCTACCTGGCAAGCCTTAGAGTAAGTACTGCTTGATGCTGATTATTTGGACAAGCAGGTGAGAGGGTAAAAAAATGTTTAAAAGTTTCTCAAGGCATTACCCATGTTGGTTTATTTTTTCCCAATTCTGTCATAGTAACCATGAAATGGAGCATTATTTCAAATAATAATTCTCCAGGTTACTGAGATAGCTACTTATACTCTTTACATCTCATGAGGAGTGTTTCCAGAGAAGTACATTAGTTCTCCTTAGAAAACTAGTGAAAAATTTGCCAGCCCAGGATAGGCTGTTGTGCAGTCAGTGCCTAATGTGTATGCAGTCTAGCCCACTTGACTTGGCAAATGTTCTCCCGGACCATTTTCTCTCTTCTTTATCATCGCTCACCATAAAGTCCATGCCCTTCAGTGCCTGTGCTAATGGTGTGCAGCTGTCCAGCTCACCTAGCTGAGATCCCTGAAGGAAACAGCCCTGAGAGCCTGCAGTACCTTGTGTCTCTATAACTTCCTGAAGGGAGGTTGTAGTGAGCTGGGGGTCGGCCTCTTCTCTCGTATAATTAGTGATAGAACTAGAGGGAATGGATTCAAGCTGCGCCAGGGGAGATGCAGGCTGGACATTAGAAAATATTACTTCTCGGAAAGGGTAGTCAGGCACTGGAATGCACTGCCCAGGGAGGTGGTGGAGTCACCGAACATGGGAGTGTTCAAGAAACGTTTGGATGTTGTGTTGAGGAATATGGTTTAGCTGGGAAGTATTGGTAAAGGTTGGACTAGATGATCTTCTAGGTCTTTTCCAACCTTGATAATTCTGTGATTCTGTGATTCTGTGTGTTTCCCTCCCTCTGCTGTGGAACTGCTCTATGTGTGGCTGAAGGGAGCAATCACCTTGCCACACCACCCTTTCTTCTACATTCTGGGGCAACTGAACTCCCTAGCTGCGTTTTGCTCAAGTATTAGGGTGGGCAAAGCGCACAAAGGCAAGCTGCACTCCCTCTTCCCATAGCCTTTCCACACAACTGTCTGTTGTTCAGTCTAGGAGTCTTAAACAGTTAAGAGTCTGTAGGCTCCTGCATCACATAATCAGTAGGGTAGGGTTTTTTCTTTATGAAATGCTTTTTTCCTTGGAGAAATTATCCCCGATTACCTTTTCTTCTGACAACAGCTTCTTAGTTTTCTCTCTTTTCAGTTCTCATAACAAGTATGTTTTAATGATGGCATCAATAATGTTTAGAATGTAATGAATCATATTCATCATCTCCATAAGCTGATGCGACTCTACTGAATGCCTAGAGTGGACATGGTCCATTAAGCAGTAACTAAACATCAGTTTTCTCTAATTATCTTACATACTTCGATTTTCTGTGCTCCTCTCTCCACAGAAATCTGAAGTCCAGGACAATATTTGCCACAAGAACCAGCTCTATCAGATTGACAAGTACAAGGCAAATAAAGACTCCTATGAGGTAAAGCTCATTAAAGCTTCTTATTTGGAAAGCAGGCTGAATTTGAAGATCTCCTGCAGTTGGGATTAAGACAATGAGTTTCTGGAACTGTGAGGGGAAAAAAAAAAGATCTGTGCAGAACAGTTCTCTCAATTTCTTTTTGAAAGAAAAAATAGCAACCCCCTGGAGTTAAAGTTTAAAGATGACTTTCAGCTTTCATGAGGAAAAGAAATAATCTGTTCAGCAAAGTAAAACAAAACTTCTTCAGGAGGCCTCTTAGTTTCCTTCTGAAGTGCAAGTTGCTATAGAAAACCATACATCATTTGAGTCAAAAGACCTTGGTGGTGCAGGGCAAAAAGCTGAGTGACTGCCAGGGTTCACCTTCTGTGATAGTTTGGTGTAGATCTACATAGCAGAGTGCACTGACTCGGCAGAGCCCAGGCTTAACTATTAGAAACAGTAAAACTATATTAGCACAAAACTCTGCCCAAGTGAATTTTTTGCTTCCCAGCAGAACTGATTGAGAACTAGCCCACTGTATTGTGAGGGACTTCCCTTGGCCAGAGCAAAGATTGAAACAGGTTACTGTTCACTCTGTCTCCAGTCTTCTTGCCCACAGTAGAGGAGGTAGTTTACGTTCAAGGAATCCTCTCCTGTCTACATTTTTGTTCCCTGACTGTTACTTGGTGAAGCACTGAAGTTACAAGGGTTGTGTGAACTATACAAGTTGTATCTGACACCGTCAATAACAGTGTTCCCGAGGAGCTTGCTACTCTTCAGTGCTGGATTGATGATTTAATTGCAGGGACAGATCTGTTTCGTGGCTGGTTTTGTTTATTTTAAAGACTGCTTGCAAATTTAATAGAAAAGCTGAGTCGTGAGCCAGATGGAAATATCAGGGCAAAGCACTTTTACCATTCTTTTCTTACACAAATTGAAACCACCTTACTTAAAATGTATCAGCAGTGGGTAGACTCAGTGAATATAATATTTCAAAATGCTATGTGGCAGTTTACTTCAAACTGCTGCAGGCAAATGTCCTCTCAGAACTCAGGCAGGTCTCCAGAGGTTGCGATGCAGTCATTGCACGGTGCATCCTGACCCTGCCAGGCTCAGATTCCTCCAGCTGCTGGTGCTGCCTCCCTGCACAGTGCCCAAGAGCCCCAGGAGTACTCTGCATAGCATTCAGGCACTGGCTTACTGCTTCTGCATCCATGCTGCATGTAGGGGAGTCTGCAGCAAGGCTTGTGTGAGCACCTGCGCAGAGCTAGTGTGCATAACTAGTAATGGTGTGACTCAGTGACCCTAGTTTTGTTTGTATGCATCCTTAGGGATGAAGGCTCTCTCCAAAGCCTCTCCTGTGCTCACAGTTAGTCCCAAAGTAGCTATTTAGAGGATGAGGGTGTGTCTTTTCTTTCTTGAAATAGTTACCTTAATGCAATCTCAGTGCAGACACTGTGATAATGATACAGTATAATCTCTTTCTACATGGGCACAGCTGAATATAAAGCATGTTGATATTGCTTTAGCTGTATTTACACGAGGGGTTTGTATAACACCAGGACAGTTAAAGCGGCATGCTTGGGTGAATGCAAGCCCCGAGATGCTCCTGCCTCTTACAGCTGCGGTAGATGTCTGCTAAAATGCTTTCAGGGGGATGGATAGAAGTGTCTGGATTGTGCCGCTGGGATCAGCAGGTGCTGCTGGAGCTCAGGGTGACAGAATTCATAAGCTGGGAGCGATTCGTGAGCTGTGATCAGGGTCCCCCTGCTATCCTCTGTGCCCAGCCTGAAAACAGTGGGAGGCCTGGTCCCCAGACAGATATTCCCCAAAGCAGCGTGGCTGTGTGTTGCCGTGGCAATACCCAGAGAGAGGTGGTCAGGCACAGAAGAAGCAGCTGACTGTGTTTCTTCCACCTCACTCTGTCATGTGAAACGAGGATGTTCTGTGGGCCAGGACCAGCTGCCAGCAGCACTGGCTGTTGCTGGTCCATGCAGTGTAGCACATGGGCAGGGGACAGGCCAAGCCCACCTGCCCTTCAGTGTCCAAAACTGGGTGGTAGCACTGGTGTGCCAGGGCTGGGGTGCTGAGAGTTTCTCTCAGGGCTAAACATCTGGGTGGCTTTGCAGGCTGGCCTTATTTTAGCGCTTGGGGCAGTTGAGCAGCGTCTTCTTTTGCTGCAGAGGCCAAGGTGGTGAGCAGTCATTCCTGCAGCAAATCCAGGGACCAGTGCTGAGGATCCCTGCTTTCCCTAGACGAGCCGGTGGGCTCAGGCTTGAGGAATTTGTGATTTTAAGAACTTATATCATCATCCTATCACAATATTAGGCATGGCCAAGGCAAATACCTGTTATCTTCCTTTCAAGTCCATTGCTTGGACTAGCGTGGATTTTAGGGTCGAGGTCAGGACAGGAAATAGCAGAGGCTGATGTAATGCTGAACCTATTCAAGTATAACATACCGGCACAACCCTTTCATTGTGCAGCAGCATGCCATTGCATGGCTGCGTGTAGCACGGTGAGGAATGAACTTCTATAACTCCCCCAAAGGAACACTTCCTTTCCTTCTTAAAATATAATAGCATGTGGAAACTTGGGAGTTTAGGATTTTCATTGTTCCCTCTCCTACAACGATCATCAAAGAGAAGGAATTTTAGTAAGTTTAAAAAATAAAATTATTTACAGCATTCTTCTGGGATATAGTAATTCATTGCCGGATGTGTGAATTTGCTTTTTCATCAGTGCTTCAATTGTACAACACAATTGTGCTGCTGCTGCTAGTAAAACATTACAGCAGCATTAAAAAAAAAGTCATGGGCGTGTGGAACATAGAATCATAGAATGATTAAGGCTGGAAAAGACCTCTAAGGTCATCCAATACAAACATCATCCCATGCCACCACGCCCACTGCCCACGTCCCTCAGTGCCACATCCACACGGCTCCTGAACACCTCCAGGGACGGTGACTGCACCACCTCCCTGGGCAGCCCCTGCCACTGCCTCACCGCTCTTGCTGAAAAGTTGTTCCCAATACCCAACCTGAACCTCCCCTGGCACAACTTGAGGCCATTCCCTCTCGTCCTATGGCTATTACCTGGAAGAAGAGTCTGACACCCATCTTGCCACAGCCTCCTTTCAGGTGTTTGTAGAGAGCGATAAGGTCTCCCCTCTGCCTCCTCTTCCCCGGACAAATATCTTCTCCAGCGTATTTCAGAGCAGAGCCGTTAGGGGTTCTGGCTTGGCACTTGCAAAAAAGCTAAAAATATTGCAGTGCTGCAGTGTCCTGCATGCTGACAGATGCTGCAGCTACCAAAATACAAATTCTTTCCTCACCTACCCAAATAGCAGAAAGCTGTTAAACAATTTTGATGGACTCCTTTAGGCTTTATGTAGTCACCGCGCAGTCTCACCCACTTAAAAAAAAAAGATACGTGGTAGAGCCTAGTCTCTGCTGAACTTGGCGGCAGAGTCTTGCAGCCTTGGGAGAAAAAATAGTTTGGTGAGCTCCAAATTAAATGTGGAGCTCCCGCTGACTTTATTCTTGTGGTCCATTATTCACACAGCGTTATTATTATTGCTGCTATTGTTGTTATTACTGTTGTTATTACTTCATCAACATCATTAGTGACTGTGCTTGCCAAAATGCTATCTGGGACTGGTCAGATGTGGTGTTCTTTCAAGCACAACACAGGCAAAAAGGAATAAATGTTCTATCACTGGCATGGCTACAGCCTGTAAAGGCAAGGGGGAATGCATCAGGCTGGCCAGGAGGTGTAGCACAAGGAAAGTGATGGCTGATCCAGAAAGTGTTGTGTTATTCTGTGTAAGAATTGGCCAGCCAGAGCCAGCTAAGGGAAAAGCAGTTGGAGGAAATAAGGGACGTATGGAGAGAAGGCTGGGGAAAAATGAGTCTGTGATGGTACACCGAGAGGAAGAAGGCAGTGAGGAGCTCCCAGAGATGTCCCTGATTCTCTTTCTCCCATGTCACTTCATAGCTTCTGTAATAAAACTTAAAATGTGAACATCTTCCTGAACGTCTTCGTTCTGAGTAGGTGGCTTCTGAAAGTTCAAAGGTTAATGATCCCAGCAATGTCAAACACCATCTGGCCTGATTCTGTAGCAGTGATCAAGAAGAGTTCTGCCTTATTATTTTCCTTTTATGTGTGTTTACACGTTTCCTGAGTTGTTTAGTGGACAAAAAAAAATTGTCTTCTGCATTCGTTCCCTCTGTCACACATGTATACGCATTACTTCCCATCACACAGATGCCCCTCTAAAAAAATAACCCCATAGCAATCAAAACAAAAGTCCCTCTGCTCTCAGACTCACATTTAAAACCACATGGCACACATTTCCTCAAGAGAGGTGGGAGATTCTGAAGTCTTTGAGAGACAGCATAATACAAGCCACAAATTTTGATGTCTGGGTTTCAGTAATATCAGACTTTGGGCTCCCTCTTGAATCAGTGACATCTAAAGAATATTAGGCGGATTACACAATCTGGAGATTCCTGCTGAAAAAGATAAAATGAATTTCAACTATAAAACAATCAGATCCACTACTGATGTGGGTGGTAGGGCTTAACGCTCAGCTTGTGCCCATCCACAAGTGGAATCACAGAATCACTAAGGTTGGAAGACCACTAAGATGATTCAGTCCAACCATCAACCCATGCCTGTGACCACTTTAGATATATCCCTCAGTGCCACATCCACACGGCTCCTGAACACCTCCAGGGACGGTGACTGCACCACCTCCCTGGGCAACCCCTGCCACTGCATCACAACTCTTGCTGAGAAGGAATTGTTCCTAATATCCAACCTGAACCTCCCTGGCACAGCTTGAGACTGTTACTTCTGATCCTATTATTGTTATGTGGGAGAAGAGGCCGCTGAATTACAGAATTATACACACACACAATCAGAGCTCGGGGAAGTGCAGCAAAGGCTACGTTCCTGGGGATATTGGGCAGACAGATGATGAATGACTCGAAGAGTTTAAACTACGTTAAAGTTCTTCAGATCACCTTTGGAAATGCTAGAGGAAGTGCAATAAATAGAAATCAAAGACCTTTTTTTTTGTGTTTAAATGGGCAGACAAATTTCAAATCTGAAAGATCATAAATCTGTGTGTACTTGCTTGAACAAGGTCTCCTAGCACAAAAGGCCTCTGAAGACAGGCTTGATTTTCTGGTCATGTCAAACAGATCAGAGGAAAATATGACTTGGAAGACGCAGTTATTTTGAGTAGTCAGGATAAATTCCTTGTAAATATTTTGTTTTCAATCCAGCTTCAGTAAGCAGTGTATCTCTGGGGGGTTTTGGACATTTGAACTTCCTTCAGTAAACCAGATTGTTCTTGTTTGTTTTACAACCTAAAGGACAAAAAACTCAGAAAACAAGAAAAGAAAGGGGAGATTCTTCACCGTCAGCTCCCAAAGAAAACTGAGAAAAGTCCAGTTTCATATAGACAGCCTTCTTCCTGTCTTATCTCACAGATACAGAACACCAAGGCTCTGCTGAGGGACCGAAAAGCTACCAAGGCTGGAGGTGCTGAGAAAGGTCAGTGGGAGAAGTGTTGATCTGTCTATGGGCATGAACCTTCCTGTGACTGTGCTAGCATGGGCCTGTGTACTGTCGATGTCTTGTGTGGTGTGTGGTTGTGTGTAAATAGTGCTCGTGTTTGCTGCCTGCTCTGGACGTGCTTATGTGAAAGAGGATGGAATTGTGTAATCAAACATTGAATATAACATCCTGGGGTAACCATGGCAGCTGACACATTGGCACTTTGAAAGCATCAACAGTCACCCCATATCAGTGCTGGCCTCTGGGACAAAGCAGTGACAGCAGCTGGTGGTGGACAAAGGGGAGGTGGGCAGGCAAGAGGAAATGCAGCGGGGGCTGCTGACCACTGGCAGCAAAAGGAAGAGGAAGAGCATTAACAGGAAAGGGAGAAGATGAGACAGCCATTGGGGAAAAAAGCATTCCTGATACAGGGAAGAAGGTGGCCTGGGGAGGGCTGGGTGAGACCTGCTCCAAGGATGGCAGGGTTAAGGAGGTGTGGGGAAGAGCAACTACTGGGGAAAACAGTAGTTGCTAGTGGTGGCTAGGGTGATGCAGTGGGGAGCAGAAGGGGACATAGCTATTGGTTAAGGGAGGTAACTACAGAGCCATGTGGAGAAATAGGGTAGCTTGAAAGGCTGAATATGGAGCCAGGAGGTTGTTTAGAAGCACAGGGGTCAATAAGCAGTTGAATTTTTCTCCTTGGCTTCTACTTGCTTTTTTGAACTGAAATCCGAAAATCATTCAGATCTCAACTAAAGCACATCTCTACTTATGGAAATTGTGTTTTGACACTTGTTTCCTCAAGTGGTCAAGTAATTTTGGCCAGTTTTAGAAATAAATAAGTCAGATTAAACCCGATCTGCTTTTTCCAAGCAACTCTCAATGCAAGTGATTTCATCCCATACATCCATTAGACCTCAAACTCTGCCAAGACCATTCCTTTGGAAAGAAATACACGTGAGATTTGTGGCTGTTACCTGATGTCCAAAGTCTTGCATTGTTTTCTATCCCTTTTAGATAGTTTGAGACCAGGAGAAGCCACAGGCAGAGATAAGCTGCCAATCCACTCTTCTTTCAATTAGGAGCATTCTAACAAAGCAGGCTGCTTGGCTAGCGTTTCCTAAACGCAGCAAAATGTACTTTTTTTCTTGCAACTAGCTTGGCGTGAGTGAGTGCCAACATTCTGTAGAAACTGAACAGATCTTCTCCATGGGCTGTTTTGTATTATTGGGCCAAATCCTGAAAAGATTGTTCCATTTATATTCAGTCCTTGCTCGGGGAAGATTGTCGCTGAAGTCAGTGCAGCAAATCTGTTCCAACTGTAACAGCCTGAATCTGGCCAATGCACTTACTCCATATTTACATGTGTGAAACCAAGAACAGATTTTGTTCCAAAACGCAAGTAGAGACATTAGGAATTAACTCCCTGTTGTCCCCTATGTTTGTGGGTGTGTCAGGGAGTACAGTATGCAGACCCATCTAAAACTACGCAAAGAAATGTGAGAATTCTCAGACACTGCCTTAGCGGATATGATTAATACAAACAGCTGAAAACATCCATGGTTTCCTATTTCATGTCCTTGTCTTACTCACTTTAAATGCTCTTCCTGCATTTGAGGAAGGCGGCAGATAAGTTACTCATGATCAGCAGTGTAAGTATCAAATAGAGGTCAAGGAATCAGGTTCTTTGATGTTGTGATGTGTGCATCCCCAAGACCATTTGGTTGAGCTGGTGCATGTGTCGTGCTGTTATGCAGTCTGTGAAAGATAATGTCTGCCATGAGGCAGAAAAGGTGATGCTATTGAATGCCATTTGCTCTTCTGGTTCCTTTTCTGGTTGCTTTCAGACTCCACCAGTGGGCTGAGCCCGTTCCATGAGCCCTTAGCAACCAAGGCCGGCTGCATCACCTCCAGCTCCCTGGAGTACCTGGAGGCCCAGCAGCCACTGCCCAGGACCCCCCGGCTCCTGAAGAGGCAGGAGTCCCCACAGCAGGAGCCAGCGCGGGGCGGGGGCCGGGCCAAGGACTCTCCCCTCATCCTGAACATTGTGCACTCCTTCGAGTCCGTTGACAGAGAGGACCAAACAGACCAAGTCTCCCCCTCCCACCAGTACAAGATTTTAGGCTCACCGATGAATTTTCCTTCCAAAAGCTCGAGTGAAAGGACACTGTCCCCACTTTTTCAGCCAGGAAGTACATCCCCCATCCACCCCAACCAGGTCTCTTTTACATACGAAGAAAAAGCGTATCCCACCAAGGAAGAAGCTGTGTCCCCTACTCAGTTGGTTTCCAACAACCCGTTGGGCAGCCCCAACTGCGTTAAAAGCAGGGGCAGGTTCCCCATGATGGGGATTGGACAGATGCTACGGAAGAGGAACCAGGCGATGCAGTCGGTGGGTGACAAACCACTGGAAGCACGGATGCCTCAGCTGCAACAGATGAGCCCCACGCAGATCACGTTCAATGCAGATGCCGTCAGCGGCCAGTGTTAGTCTGGCAGGCCAGGATTTGTATTTCTGTTGTTTGCGACCCAGCCTTTTTTATTTTTAAAAAGAAGGGAAAGCCACAGGCATGTCACTATCTCTACATAACACAGTGCAGTGGTCCAATGTAGAAAATCAGAGGTCCACTTGTAAGGAAGAGGTTGTCCTATGTAATAAAGTGAAAAGAAGAGTGCTCTGCTTGTGCTGTTAAGAAATATTAGCATTAGGCATCAGACTGTACAGTAAAACATGTCTTGAAAAAGCCACGTCAATATGTATTTTCATTGCTCAGTCTTGTATTGTAGTAAAGTTAATTGGAAGAGCAATGAGCATTACCAGCGTGATTCAGCAAGGTGATTGGCGTGGTGCAGTGAGTGCTGGTCCCAGCTGGGGCCATGGTAAGGCTATCCATGCTCCTTCTGCCCATGCCAGGCAGTACACTGTCCTGTTGTAGGCATCATTCAAGGGGAAAAACTCAAGATGCTGTTTCCAACATCAACTTGCTAAAAAGCACTTCCAGGGAGATGAAGTTTGTAGAATCTTTAATCAAGACATGCGCGATCTAAACATTCAGAAAAAGTGGGACTAATGAAAGTCAAACTAGATCTTACTGTTTATTACATAAAGTAGCTAGTAATGGCATCATTTGTTCCTAAGGAAAATGATAATTTAATCGTGTCATTCAGAAGGATCGTGATTATTCAAAAACAAGGTTCATCACATGACAAATAACTGCACTGAAGGCCTGTTCCTTTCATACAATGGGTTTACAAGTGGATGCTTTAGTCAGTGATCCCCATTGCCACATGCTGTGTTTAGGCAATCCGGTCACCTCCAATTTTTGTAGCTGTACTATTTCCACCGCTGTGTGCAGGCTTGCGCTAGCCCCTGTTACAGTTACACAGCACCTGAAGGCTTTTCTGAGAGACTGCAGTGAGTTGAAGAGACTCATAAAGGACACACAAACCTAAACCAATGCTGTTTTATACTACGAGATTGGTTATATGGTGGTTACCAAAAATTTGGTATTGTTATGAGCTGTGAAGATTAAGTTTCTTAAAAAGCAACATGTTCTGCATACTGGTCTTGTTTTTCTAAGTAAATGATCTCAGAGGCTGGCAAAATTTTTGGTTCTGTTTTTGTGTTCACACAATTTCCTATAAACTAGAAGATTTAGCCAAAGACTACACTTTCCTGTTGCGTGTACTGTGCTTGCATATGCGTTTGTGTATATGGGACATCTCAGCAAAGCTCGTACTAATCTGCTTCCTCCATAGGCACCCCATTGCTGCCCACCCACTTCATGTCATTCTGCAAACAAGGCAGCAGAAGCATTGCCCCGCTACTGGGGCTGCTGGCAAATAGAGGGATTTTGATCAGATTGTCATAAGATCACACAATCACAGAATGGTTTGGGTTCGAGAGGACCCCAAAGCCCACCCAACCCCAAGCCCTGCTGTGGGCAGGGCTGCCCCCCACCAGCTCAGGCTACCTAGGGCCCATCCAACCTGGCCTTGAGTGCCTCCAGAGATGGGACACCACAGCTTCTCTGGGCAGCTGTGCCAGCGCCTCTCCGCCCTCTGAGGAAAAAATGTCTTCCTAATATCTCACTAAATTTCCTAAATTTCATCAGTAGGAACCCAAGCCCTTTTTTTGCCAGTGTTATTGCAAATGGTTTGGGGTCCCATTGCTTCGGTTTCTCTACAATTGTGAGCAGTTTCCTTTTTTTGACAAGCCTTCCATCCAGTTTCATGAGGTGGAGAAGGGCCACCAGAAGCAGGTGGAAAGGTCCCTGGGAGAGCCCATAGCTCAGCAGACATTCCCAGTTCTCAGTATAGCTTAGGCCATGCATCAAAATCGGCTGGGAAAAAAAAAGGTCACCCATCCAGATACTGACAGAACAGATAATTGGACTGTTCAGTATTCCGAGTGCTTGCTGGCAAACCCAGCAGCATGTGACAGCCCAGGAGCTCCCTTCTCGTCCCCACAGATGGGACCTTCACCGCAGCCTCAAAGCTGCCCATCGTTCAGCGCAGGGGTGTCCGAATGCTTTTGACTGTACGCCTCAGTGTGGTGAAGGCACCACTTCGGTCATAAGCCAGTGAAATGATATATGTGGATATCTCAACATATTAACAAAGGCCTGAAATACAGTGGCTAATTTTTAGATGGAAAAATGCCATCTTCTATTGGTACAGAACACCCGTGTATCCCAGGGGTCCATTGTAGCTCTTCCTTTTGTTTAAAAACATTGAATGTGTTTTCTTTTCCTTCACACCAAGAACGTATTTGTGCTGCAGAGCTGGTGAGCAGAAACAATGGCAACACCGCCACATGTGTGCATCAGACCTGTGCACCCCAACAGATGGCAGGTACTGACTTGAACTACAAACTCAGGTTTATTTGGAACCCAATAAAAGGTTGGGGGAGGTAGGAAAGAGACATGTATTTTTGTGAAAACTCAGTAAAATTGTGTAAGAATCAGAATGAAAATAGAAATGTTAAATCTTTTATTATATTTATAGAGAATATATGAGTACTACACTGCTAAAGCATAAACATGTATCCAGCTTAGACAGTAGCTCTGTACAGTCAAACTGCAGTGGCCACATAAGGGACTTCTTGAAATGCAGTAGTGGAAATTCCAGGGAAAAAAAATGTATTTGTTATCATTATTAAATATACGTACTTTTTGAACAAGATTGCCATGGAGTGCTGACTTTGTTTGCCAGGTCACCGTGTGGCAAGGAACATCTGCGTACAAAACAGCTAGCAGAAGAGTGAGGTGGTGAGAATTACCAACACCTTTACCTTCACCCAGCAAAGGCTGTTCCTTAGCAAGGGACCAGTGACTTGCCTAAAAGGCGAATGGTAGCACAGGGTTGGATTTCCCTTGGTTTACATGAGCGCTTTGCATGTCGTGCATCTTGTCTTGGTTATCCGAGCTCTATTTGTCACCTTGCAGGCAGATAGACATTTCTAGTTCTCCCTTTCTTAAAACAGAGATTTGAAATAGGGAAATAAATCACTCCCCAGCAGTGCCTTGCCACTCTGTTATGAGAGAGGGAATAGAGTTGGCCACCTCAGAAGAAAACTGAGCTCCTAGGCAGCCACGCAAGTCCCACAGATTAGAATTCACACTGATTCAAGCAAAGGAATTTGCTGGTCAGCCTTCTGCACTTCTGGAGTAAATCATTCCAGTTGTAGAGACTGGTTTCATAGGGCCTTTCACCAAGTTCAGCACGCCCATGCAAACAGACAGCTTCAGCTGGAGCATTTCTATTCTTGCTGGTGTCACAGTTCCTATAAGCACTGTTTCTTCCTCCTCCTACCTTTTTAAGAATCTGTTTGATACAGCAGCAGATCTGAGGACGCCCGCAATTGGCTGAGGTTCTCTTTCAGGTGTTTACAGTAGGCTTGACACCAAGCCCATGAGGAACATGTTTGGTAGATCTGAAAATAGGCCTTATGTTTCAGGTTATGCCCTGGGGGAAAGAGAGCACAGCTGAGCTTTTGGGTGCAAGGTGGATGCACTGGAGCTTATGGGGGCTTTTTGAGGTGCTACTTATGACCAGAACCCAGTGGAAACAGAGGACCAATGGTGAAGCACTTGAAGAGTTTGTACTTTACATCACTTGTCATTTGCTACAAAATCCATCTGTGTAACTGCAAAATGATGGTCTCCAGGTCTCCAGGCAACTTCTAAGCCCCAGTGCACCAGTAAGAGGTTTTGCTAATGCCAGCCTGGGCACATATTTGGCTGATACACTTCCAGGTTTTGCTTTTCAAGGAGCAAACGGAAATTTCAGGGAAGCTATTTTGTGTACAGTAATTCCAAACTTGCCTGCCTCTTCCCTGCTTGTTTAGCACTCCTTTTGTTCTCCCCCTCATACCTTCCAGAGCACAACGAAACCACAAGGTACAGAACCACTGCCTGTGTTTCCTATTAAAAAGTTATCACAGCTCTGCGGAACAAGAGCCATAAATCACTTGCGTGCAGAAATAAAGCCATGTGGCAAAACCATTCCTTGGTGTGCCTCCCACTGCCTTTCAGCAAGCTCCCTACCTCCTGATCTGCATCCAAGGTGGCCTCCTGTAGGAATGGTATGGGAGGAACCTGGGAGATGGCTGAGCTGGAGGTCTTCACTCCTCATCCCCTTGGAGGGGAGGGAGTATGCTATCTGAATCATAGAACCATAGAATCATTATGGCTGGAAAAGACCTCTAAGATCATCCAATCCAACCACCAGCCCACCCCCCCCACGCCCACTGCCCACGTCCCTCAGTGCCACATCCACACGGCTCCTGAACACCTCCAGGGACGGTGACTGCACCACCTCCCTGGGCAGCCCCTGCCACTGCCTCACCACATTTGCAGCCAGTTTCTATCAAACGAGCTACTTGAGCACTTGTTCCTAAGACACAGACATCAGCATGTGTTTCCTGGGACCTGTGTGCATTACACGTACTTGTCTTTCATGAAGATGGCTTGCAGATGTGTGTAGGGGGAAGCTAGGTTACAGCAGTTTCAGTACTTTAAATATTTAGCATCAAATGAAGCTCATAATGTGATGCCTTCTATTATTTAGTTACAAGCAATTAGCTGCTGTAAGAAACAAAGGGTGTTGAGGCTGAGCCTAAAATAGAACTTGAAGTTCATCTGAACCTCCTTGCGGTGTGGCTACTGATGCTGGGCAGTGAAATACCTGAGAGAGAAGAAACAAGAAGAGGTGTAACAGTTAAAGGCAAGGTTCTAACCCTGTTTCAAAATTTTGGTTAATACTATAAAAAAAGGACTATTGCATTTTTGTCATCTTGAAGAAACTTTTGAATTCATGTTTGTAGGAATTGCATTCCTAACAAATGTAAAAATTCCCAAATTCACTGTATTTCCTGCTACCTGTAAAGATAAAATTGTAGAATCATAGAATCACCAAGGTTGGAAAAGACCTCCAAGATCACCCAGTCCAACTGTCCACCCGCCACCAACATTTCGCCACTAAACCATGTCCCTTGGTACAATAAATAATATACAATCTAAAACAAAGACAAGGAAAGCCATCAGGGGCTTTATTTCAAAATAGCTTCAATCCTTTACAGAACAAAACATCATGGGGCTGCTTCTTAGACAATACGATACTGCACCTGCCTCTCCACCCCCACCATCTCTACCGGCTCCAGGGCAACTTCTTCCCAATTTGCCACAACTATGATCTTGCACCTACATTTCTTGTGTGCCTCACTGAGCTGCTTTGTGTTTCCTTCTCTACCTGACCAGTGAGACCTGTGGGAATTTGGGATTTTGGAGACCTTCTTTTGTCAAAAACAGCAGGAGATCTTGTTTGGGAGAGACCAACAGTTGGATGGACAGACAGATCTGTGATCTGGGATGAAAAAACCTTTTCCATCTCACATGGACCTAAGTGTTATTCCAGCAAGAACCTGACACATTCTAAGGCCAGCTCTGCAGTTTGGGGCCTGCAACGTATCCATCAGCCTGCCCTGCACAAGCTTCTGCATGGGGCAATAGAGGTTACCCTCCATGACAACTCATCCTACATCTGTAGCACCAGAAACATCTTCCACGCTGCCGCTTCCATCAGGGAACTTGCTGCCATTCCTCCACGATGGTTCTTCTTACATTTATTCACCATCACTTTCCAAGGAGCAAACATCTCTCCTATGAGGAAAAGTTGAGGAAAGTGGGCTTGTTTAGCTTGGAAAAGAGAAGGTTCCGGGGAGACCTCATTGTGGCTTTCCAATACTTGAAGGGAGCATATAAACAGGAGGGGGAATGGCTGTTTACATGGGTCTATAGTGATAGGACAAGGGAAAATGGTTTTAAACTAAGACAGCGGAGGTTTATGTTAGATATTAGGAGGATGGTTTTCACACAGAGGGTGCTGATGCACTGAAATATGTTGCCCAAGGAGGCTGTGGTGCCCCATCCCTGGAGGCATTCAAGGCCAGGCTGGATGTGGCTCTGGGCAGCCTGGGCTGGTGGTTGGCGGCCCTGCACACAGCAGGGGGTTGAAACTCAATGATCATTGTGGTCCTTTTCAACCCAGGCCATTCTATGATTCTATGATTCTATGATTGGTGCAAAACTCTTTTGGCTGAGGAAAGGAGTCCATTTCACAATGTGCCTCCTGAGCAGAGGAGTCAGCTATCCCAACAGAAAATGTCCTAAAGAAGTGCTTAACTCTCCCACCCCTGCTGCGGCCAGCAATTTGTTATGGTTTATGGATTAAATAGATTTCACTTTGAACCCCATGGGCATAGGTAACAATTTCAGGCTTTTTGCTGATGGGTTTAAGGCTTACCTTTGTAATAACCACACAATGTAAACTTATTTAATTAATTAAGCACACAGCAAAATTGCAAGTTAAAACAGCAGCTTTTATTTATGGAAACATCAGCCTGGTGAGTGTTGCAGCCAGCATTTTAATGCACACAGCTGTTTTCTCACATACTCTTGAAGAGAAGGGGAGAAGCAGCAGCCTCCTTCTCCCTCATCACGCAGGTGGGAAAGGTAACCTCAGCCTTTACAGAGCTACATGTTGTTCATGGGTACGTGCTGCACAGACTTTATAGAGCCCATCTAACTAAAAGAGAGAAAATTTAGATGAGATATAAGGGGAAATTTTTTTTCCTCAGAGGGTGGCGAGGAGCTGGAACAGGTTGTTGCCCAGAGAGGTGGTGGATACCCCGTCGCTGGAGCCACTCAAAGTCAGGCTGGATGGGGCTCTGAGCACCTGATGGAGCTGTGGATGCCCCTGTTCACTGCAAGGAGGTTGGACCAGATCACCTTTAAGGGTCCCTTCTAACTCAAACAGTTCTATGATTCTATGAAATCTGCACATGCTTGCTTCAGCAAAGCTCTGCCTCAGCCCTCACTGCAGACCTTACTCATGTGCAGGCTCACAGAGGCAGCACGATCTCTTATGTTTGAGAGAACAAAGACACAGCAAACGTGCAAAAGAGTAAGGAATTACAATTGGCAGCAGTGGGGCAAACCCCATGTGAAAAAACAGGTGCATGGGCAGTGAGAGTGCTGAAGAACAACATAAAGCTGCTAAAACAGTGTGTACTGGATGATGCTATTATATATGTAGCCAAGAGAATTTTGTGTGCAGAAACGATTTTTGTGTGCTAAACGATTGTAATTTAATGTATTTTTAGTACAACTCAGAGAAAAATGGGGATATGTAACAGGGCCCCATGATTTTCTGGGGATACTCTAACTCCAGTGACACACAGCCCAAATCTTAAGGCACGGATTTAGATGAGAATATGCCCTTTCCCCAGAACTGAAACAAGTTCTGCCATTTGAAAACAGCTGGAACTGATGCTTTCAGAACCATGCCTTACCTGTTCTAGCAGATGCATTACGCGTTTATTTTCTGAACCAGCACTCCATGCTGAAATGGGAGGATTATGTGGGGTCTACATCTGCTGTCTTTATTGAATGTCCATAGTAATGGAACTGGGGCAAAGCAGAATCCCAGAGAAGGGCTGCTTGTCTCGTGCATTACAAGGATGATACATTCTCAAACCCCAAGGGCCCCTTTCACAGCATTTCATTTCAACATTTCATCCATGGATGCTTCTGAATGTGACTTCCCTCCCCCACCTTGTCCTCTCTTGGATGCTGGCTGAGGAACAGAGCCTTTGACTGCAATGGGTGTTCCACGTGGGGCTGTGCTGATGGATTTGCATCAGCAGCACCTGGTTAAAATTGCTTGCCTTGCTGTCCCCAGGTGACTCCAGACATAGTTATTCACCACCTCTGCTGTGCACGGTGCCTGTCAGAGCGTAGATACAGCTCCTGGAAGCTGCCGAAGTAGTGCACAACACAATGCAGTCTTCACCCATGGCTGCCACTGCTCTTCCCCACAGGCTGCGATGTCACGCAATGGCTGGTAGAGGGGGTAGGGACAGGGCAGGGACATCTGTGCAAATTCAGCAAGGAGCTGACAGTGCTTTCGTACCATTTGTCTGTAATCTGGCAAGTCCCATGGATGCCCACCGTTTGCTTTTTCTCAGAGCTGCCACCCTCATTTCCAAACGGAAGAGATGACATATTTAGGTCTGCTCTCCAGAAGGATGCTTTAAAATCCCTCCAGCTGACTGCAGTCCCAGTCTGTATGTGTGCAGGCACAAGGAAAGGAGCCATGGCTCTCAGGTATGTGCTGGTCTCAGCTTCAAAACAGGTCCCTACAGAGTGGCATCCTGACTCTCTCACTGTTGTGCTAAGAGCAATGGGGAGACTGATGCAAGATGCTCTTGCTCCAGCCTCAAAGTCAGAAGAGCCAGGCTGGAGATTGCCTGGGGCTGCAGCTGGAGCATTTAGCGCTCTTACTGTTGACAGATGTGAATGCAGACCTTCCAAACCAGCACTGAATCCAGCTCCCTCCCTGAGCCACAAGGTCATATCCATATCACAAGGTTTCTTTCACTTCAGGAAATCCCCAGATCCCATGCTATTATTTAGGAGCAGTGATGCAGTGGCAGGGGCTGCCCAGGGAGGTGGTGCAGTCACCATCCTGGAGGTGTTCAGGAGCCGTGTGGATGTGGCACTGAGGGACGTGGGCAGGGGGCGTGGGGGGGGTGGGCTGGTGGTTGGGCTGGGTGATCTTAGGGGTCTTTTCCAACCTTCATTATCCTCTGATTCTCTGAGTATTTTTAGCTGCAAGGAAAACCTCACCTTCAGACAATGCACCTCAGTGTGAATAAAGAGCTTTCCTCAAAGCCACCCAGCACCTGTTGCTTAGTGCTCAGCTGAAAGACCAATCCCAAATTGGTGACTTTGCAACAGTCTCCATAGTGATTAACTGCAATTTGCAAGCAGAGCACTGTAATTTGATGTGGGAAATCAGATGCTGAGGCAGGAGGATTCCTTGCTGATAAAAAACTGGGGAGGGTCATCTTTCATAGAATCACAGAATGGTTTGGCCTGGAAGGGACCTCAAAGCTCACCCAGCCCCAACCCCTGCCGTGGGCAGGGCTGCCCCCCACCAGCTCAGGCTGCCCATGGCCCCATCCAACCTGGCCTTGAGCGCCTCCAGGGATGGGGCACCACAGCTTCTCTGGGCAGGGGCACCACAGCTTCTCTGGGCAGCTGTGCCAAAGCCTCACTGCTCTCTGAGGAAAGGATTTCCTCCTAACATCTAAATCATATTTCACATCTTTTAGTTTAAAGTCCTTCCCTCTCATCCCATCACTATCAGAGCATGTATAAAGTTGCTCCCCCTCCTGCTTACAAGATCCTTTCAAGCACTGCAATGTCACAGAGCGGTCTGCTTGAAACCACCTTTCTCTTCTCCAGGATGGTCAAACATTGCAGGGGGAAAGGATATCACAGAACAAATTTCCTCCAATTGTTTCATCTTTGCAGATGTCTTCTGGGGGAGTTCAACATCCGTACGTCCAAACAATGGCTCCTCCTTCCAGCTCATCCTTTTCTCTCGGTATTTTCCGCTTCTTGGATTGTGGTTGCCAGGAGAGCAGCTCACATGGATAGTGTCATCTCAGGCAGTCCTACCTTACTGTTAGTCAGTTACCTGCAATCCTCTTTGAAGGAAGGCACTAAATCCCCAGTTCACAGCCAGACTACAGAAGTGATTAGTTACTTGTGCTCCCATGTCAGAAGTATAAGATTATATGGCAGTTAGGAAGGATCAGACTCAGTCTATTTAAAGGGATGCTGATGTCTAATTTTTACAAGAATTTTACTCTGAACATCCTTCCCTCAAATCTTTTCAGCAATGTCAAATAAAACCTTGATGTTAGTTTCTTAAGATCATTGTGTTTCATGTTTTATGCACAGGTGGTGAGAGACAAGAAAGGCAAACTGCTGTGGTTGCATTTGTCACTGAAGTCTCCAGTGGTGACAGCACTGTTGAGGCCCAAGTACCAACCTGGAAATATGATGCAGCAGAGTGCACTCAGGGTCCTTTTCAACAGGCCTGTTCTCCTGCAGCTTTATTCATTGCATCAAGCATAGCTGCATAAGCAGGACTAAAATAGCATCTACTTTAATGCAAAGTTCTTCCAAAGGCGCAGTGAAGTTAACAGGAAGGGGCAGAGGGAGGAAACTTTGCTTATTCCACTTGTCTTATCTTCCAGAAGTTCTTCTAGCTTCTTTGGGAAGGTTGTCAGGACTTGAAAGAGCTGCAGGGCAAAGGGATCCTGATAGAGGAGGGACAGAGCTGAGAGAGTAAGGTTAGAGCTGGAGTTAACAGCAGACCCAGACTGCACGAGCCTTCAGCTGAGGCTGGGGTCAGTGATGGTGCTGCACAGGAACGCGTGTTAGGGCAGCAGGAAGGGGGCTGGCGGGCAGGAGTGTGGATGTGCGTGGATGTGACTTCTGAGAAGAGAGAGGGGAGTTGTGCTTCTGAAGACAGAGATATAGCAGAACCTGGAGGGAAGATAGTTATATGAAAAACATCATCTATTATCATGTGTGAAGCCAAAGTCCCTTTAAAAAAGAAATATACATGCAAATACAACAATTGAACAAACAAAAAACTCAGAAGGACAAGTACTATGAAAAAAGCAATGGTCATGGCACAGTTTTCTCTAAAAAGGCACTTAATTATGATGGACACATCAGCACTGTGAACAAACATCTGACCTCCCTCTGATCTGAGAGAGGAAGGGTGGGCTTCCCCCACATGGCAGGCGCCCAGAAACATCTGAAACCCACACTGCTGCCTGTCCCTGTAGGAGGGAGCTGCATATGCACTGAGGGCCAGCAATCACTCTTGCATTATAGCAGCAACTGAAGGGAACAGCATGGGGTTTACTGGGCAATAAACATCCAGCTGGCACATTATCTTCCTGTGAAGCATCAGACGGATGACAGTGCTGTTTTACAGCAGTCATTCTCAGGGAGAGAAGCCACATCTACCAGATCTCTTACTCCAAAGTATAGCAGGATACCAGTTCATTTCAAGCAAAGCTGGTGTGTCTCCATGCTTTAGGCTACAAAGCAGAGAAATGGGCACTTTATATATACGTTTATAGGACAATGCTTTTTCTACCTTTGTCTTTCTCTTTGTTCTCCTGTCTAATCTTTTGCTGATTCTAGTGGTATAGATTGGCCTACGTGCCACTTGGGGATAGGACTGCCCTTATCACAGGTCTAAGGCATTACAGGGCCTGGCAGAAATCCTGATCTTCAGAGTCTGGTGTTATTTACATTCACATCTTTATCTGTCCTTTAACTGATGCCTGGAGTATCTCTGCAAAATTTTAGTGGGCTTCCTGATTGTCAGGCTTTAATTCTTTCTCCCTTCTTCTCCCTAATTTGTGTAAATCAGATATATAACTATATTTTTCATTTTAAATATAGTTTATAATTACATTTTTAAATTCAAGACTTCTGCTCTGTACCTTATCTAAGAGAAGCAAATATTATTTGTTGTGTTAGTTAATACTTTCTCCATTTGCATTTATGGAAGATCAGGGCAGATGTGAAAGGTGAGGATGAAACAAGAAGTAGCACGGGACATTACAGCTTTGTCTGTAACAAGCAATGGTAAGAAAAAAAAGAGCTGTCATGGGTTGTAAACTTGCTCCAAATGAAAGCAGGCAGTTAGAGAGCCAAAATTCAAGAAAAGTATATGGACAATCAGCCAAGAGAGTTACTGCTCTGTTGCTAGGTGATAGATCTGTTATCATGCTAATGACAATAAAAGATGATACTGGTACCAATAAAATATCTTTCATCACAGAATTACCAAGGGTTCTCCAGACAGCGAGGCTGCATTATTCCCATTTTTCAGAGGCACAGACAGAGATGAATTGGTTTGCCAAAGGTCACCCAAAGCAGCACTGATGGATTTCAGAATAAGAAATTGTCCCATTTTAGTTCTATTAGGGCAATGACTGTCATAAAACCTTTCTTTGCAAGCAATCCCTCTCCTTCACCTCATCTATCACCCCAGTGTACATCTCTCCTGAGGGGACACCCTTCCGTCTTGTTTGTATTTGTTGTCTCATTTAGATTACAATATCTTCTGGCCCAGGAGCATAGATTACCAAGGACCAAAGGGCAGAGCAAATGCATGGGCTGAAAATGCTTTTTGGGGGCTATGTGAGCAAGAAGAAAACACAAGGCCCAACTGGACATAGTAGGATGAGACTTGACCAGGTGAGGCAAGAGTGTTCTGGGCAGCAAGCTGACTGGGCTTGCTGGCTGAGTTTTAAACTAGATTCAACAGGGGAAGGATATGTACTTCTGAGTGAAAGAGAACAACCAGGGAACACCAAAAATGTAGGAAGCAACAGGGAAATTCCTGTGAATTATCCCAAAGGAATTAGGGAGGGCTCCTCTAAGAAAGTAACACAACTAACAGCTCAGTTGAAGTGCCTCCATACCAATGCATACAGCATGCGAAACAAGTGGGAGGAGTTGGAAACCACTGTGCAACTGGGAAACTATGGCCTAATTGCTATCACAGAAACATGGCAGGATGAATCACATTGCAATTGATGGCAGCAAGCTTTTCAGAATAGATAGGAAGGGAAGGATTGGCAGGGGAGTTGCCCTCTATGTTAAGAAATGGAGAGATTGTGAAGAGTTGCCTCTGAAAAACAGCCATGAATAAACTAGGAACTTGTGGGTAAAAATGAAGGACCAGACCAACAAAGAACAACTAGTTGGGATCTGCTACCTGATCAGGCAGCCTGTGGGTGGATGGGCCTTCTTGCTACAAGAGGCATCACACTTGCAGGCTCTCATCCTGATGGGGAATTTCAACCACCTGAACGTCTACTGGGAAAGCAATGTCGCAATCTGCAAGCAGACCAGGAGATTCCAGGAGTCCATTAAGAATAACTTCCTGGTAAAGGTATCAGACAAACTGACTTGATGAGAAGCATTACTGGACCTGGCACCCACCAGTGCAGATGATCTCATTAAAGAAGCTGAGATCAGAGGCAGTCTGAGCTGCAGGGACTATGTCCTGGTAGAGTGCATGATCTCAACCTAACAAGGTTCAACAAGGCAAAGGTGTTGCATTTGGGTCTGGGCAATCCCAGATCTGTATACAGACTGGGAGAATAACTCAGTGAGAGCAACCCTGCAGAAAAGGATTTGGGGGCTCTGGTGGACAAAAAGCTTGACACAAGCCAGCAATGTGTGCCTGCAGTCTGAAAGGCCAACAGTATCTTGGGCTACAGCAAAAGAGGGGTGGCCAGCAGAGGGAGGGAGGGGACTACCCCTCTCTTCTCTGCCCTCATGAGCCCCCTTTGTGCATCCAGGTCCCCAGCTCAGGGGCTGTTGGAGCAGGTCCAGAGGAGGGGCATGAAGTTATTCAGAAGGCTGGAGCACCTCTTCTGTGAAGACAGGCTGAGGGAGCTGTTCAGTCTGGACAAGAGAAGGATCCTGGGAAACATCTCTGCAGCCTTCCAGTACTTGAAAGGAACTTATAAACAGAAGGGAGGCTGATTTTTTATGTTAATAGTGATAGAACAAGGGGGAAAAGGTTTGAACTAAAAGGTGTGAAATATAAGTTAGATGTTAGGAAGAAATCCTTTCCTCACAGGGTGGTGAGGTGCTGGCGCAGCTGCTCAGAGAAGCTGTGGAGCAGCATTCCTGAAGGCATTCAGAGCCAGGTTGGATGGGACTGTGGGCAGCCTGAACTGGTGGGGGGCAGCCCTGCCCATGGCAGGGGTTGGGGTGGGTGGGCTTTGAGGTCTCTTCCAACCCAAGCTGTTCTGTGACTTTACGATTCTATATTTTTAGCAGAAAAGCCCAAAGGGGTCCTCACTGGCAACAGCTGCGTGACTTCAGGAGGGAAGGCTTCTAGGTTGCCCCCCATGACTTTGCATTAAACAAATGCCAAGGGTCTGCATGAATACAAATGCAAATGTTCCTGAACCCATCAAATAACATCTCTCTCTGATTGCCTGCACATCTCTTCCAATACTGAAGCTCCCTAGGCGTGAATCAGTAAAAACATGAGTCAGGCATAATTTCGTCTGTTCTTCTTTTTCTTTTCTGTTAAGAGATCATGAGGGGCATATAAGCAAACCTAAATTCTAGTGCTTGTAGAAAAATAGCACTTTTGATTTCCATTTGAAGAACAGTGTTTCCATGATGACTAGGAGTTGTCAGTTTGTTGATGATTTGATGTAGTCTAGTAAGGATAGCAGGGTTGAGAACACAGAGGAGATGCCTACATGAGTGATTTTACTGAGTCACTGTTCCCTCAGGGGGCCGGGCTGTACGTATATTCCAGGAGGTGCTTCCTATGGGGCTTCCAAAACACCCCTGGTAGTTCCCACTGTATCTAAGAAGAATTTCCAGCCCCTCATAAGCATTAAAAAAAAAAAAAGGCTTTTACAATTCGTATTTCCCTTTCTTTATGTGCAAGCTGGGGACACATCTCATTTATTTCTGAATATCACTGTGAAAATTCAGCTAATCTTTCTACAATACAACAGAGATGCAAATTGCATGCACAGTAGGTGCTAAGCATTTTAATGACTCTTCTCTCCTGTTTTCCTACCTCTCAGAGTCTTGGCAAATTTCCTCATTCTCAAGTATTTCAGCACAGGAGGATACAGCCCCAAAGCAACTGAAGTGCAGGAGCCACTCAACAGTTTTGTGGTTTTTGTTCAAATTATGTAAAGACTAAGACAATTTAGTACCTCAGGGCATGTCTGTAAAATAGATCCTACTGGAGTGCTAAATCCTCCTAATTGTTGTAAGGCTGCCACTGACTGGCTTAGAAGAACATCAAGTCCAACACAACATTCATGTGCCTTACTGAATCGGGATTTTTTTCCTTTCCTTAGGAAAAAAAACACCAGAATGTGAATTGGCAATCTTTTAGGTGAGTGTACACTCTGGCCAAGCAGAGATATTAGCAGCAGCAGTGTGGGATAAGACCAGCTAAGGAAAACCCTGTTAACAGAGTCACGGCTCTTTCGCAGTGTGAGTGCTGCTCATAGACTTCGTGTTATTCTTGAGCCTGGCTTGCCGTGGAGCCTGAAAGCCCTGCACAAGATTGACTTCTTCCAAAAGACAGAGATGCCAGATGGATGAGTAAAGGTCATTCTGTTCAGGGCACTCTGAAACGTCACTTGTACTGCTTCCCTCCAGGTGATAACTCAGTTCTGAGGAGAACATCTGCAAACAGGTGTGGTTTCTTTGATGAGTTGCACCCTCTCCATCTCTCCAGTGCTTCAGTGATTTGTCCCCATGGAGAAACTGCTGACAGCAAGGTGTGAATAGGTAGCATTTTAATCAGTGAATCTAGTGAAGGTCAACAATCACTTCTTCCAGCAGCTCTCCTGACCCTTGAGCTTCCAGTTTAATTGACTGCCAGAGTACACTGCCCCATGGCCCAGGGAGTATTATGGACAAGAGGTTGTCTCTCAAGCTTCTGCTGGGGAAAATATATTTGTGTAAAGTTCCCCAAATACATTATCCAGAAAGGCTTGTTCCCAGCTGCACTGTTGTGCTGGGACCCCACAACTATGTTCCAAGGACAAGAATCTGAGACATCGGAGGGGAAGGACACAACCAAACAACAGCGCTACAGAGCAAGATGCAGGGATAGGTGTAGCAAGAGGGAGGCAGAATGGGCTGATCACAGAACTGTTTAAAACTTGGCAGTTGTGCTCATCTGTGGTAAAAACACTGCCACCCCTTCACTCCCAAATCGTGACCAGGAGAAATAACACTTCTTTTCAAACTAGCCCTGCAATGTAGATAAGGGCTATGTGTGCAACAATGGAGAAAGTTTACATTTGGGACACTAGAAAGAGGTTAAACAAGAATAATAGTCTTAAGCTTACATTACAGTTTTCTGTTATTCTCCACATTCTGATGAAAAATGGCAGAACCAAACCAATTCAGAACTTCTTCAGATTTACAAGTTACTCAATGTGGGGTCTGGACTATGCCCCAGACAAGTAACATGGACCCAAACAGGAGGAGCTGAATGAGTTGCTTTTAGTTTGCAGCCAAGAGTTTCCTCAGGTGGTCTCTTTCCAAAAGCAGCCCTTGGCTTTCTCTCTCAGCTACAACCCTGTGGAAGTTTGAGTGCTAGTCAAGGCTCCACAGATATATTCCAGACGAAACTGTCTCACAGCCAAGTTCTCCCCACAGCTTACCTTTCCCTTTGGCAGCTCCTTTAAAGCTTCTCATGGTTCCAGACTTACACTTAACCCTAAGCCCAAATCTCACTTAAGCAGCGATGGCCAGTCTTTGGAAAGGTAACTAGTCTAAAGGAACCTTGCTGCCAAGATCTCTTAGCTCCACAACTTCTCCCTCTCTCAGACCTAACCATAATGGAAAATAACAGTTGGCTTATGGGCAATAAGCCTCAGGAATTGCTCAAATAAAAATAATCTTGTCTCCTTGCTTCCTTTTCACAGATACTGTCTTCACCCCAAGATAACAGCACCTCCAGCCATTTCCTCTTCTTAACCTCACTGTGAACCACAAACCTAACTGCAACTGATGAGCAATCATTGGTAAAGGTATCCCAGACATTGTCCAAACTAAAAACTGATTCACAGACAACTTCTCTTGGAACTGCACTTGCTTTGGGAAGTCTCTTTCCACCCAAAAGCCAGCTGCAAATCCAGGCAGCCTTCCTCCCTCAACCCTAGAGGTGATCCTACCATTATCCGAGGAACAACCTTTGGACACGGCCTTCCAGACACATCCCATGTAAAAAGCATCTCATAGCCATGACTTCCTGGCAAATTACTTTTTCCTTGTGCAGACACCTTCTCCACTCCACAACAATCATACTTCCACACTACCTCCATCCCTCAACCTTAGTCATAGAGTCATAGAATCATAGAATCATAGAATCATTCAGGTTGGAAAAGACCTTAAGGATCATCAGTCCAACCACAGCCTAACCACACTACCCTAACTCTAACAACTCTCCACTAAATCATGTCCCTGAGCACCACATCCAAATGGTTTTTAAACACATCCAGGGATGGTGACTCCCCTACCTCATTGGGGAGCCTATTTCAGTGCTTAACAACCCTTTTTGTAAAAAAGTGTTCTCCTGATATGCAACCTAAAGTTATCCTGGTGCAACTTGAGGCCCAAATCTAACTGTAACCCTACATGAGGTGTGACTTTTGAGAGGGTCATTCACAACATAGCCCACGCAAAAGATAGTTCAGAGATATCTCTCAGCAGCTTGCATTTTCTCTGGGCAGCCCCTCAACATCGCAATGAACTGCAACTCTATGGTTTCTCATTCTTTCAAAGTGAACCCCAGTCCTAACCACAAAGATAACGAAGGACTGATCTTCACTCTAGGCACACATTAACCAGACAACATATACTGCCAGGGCAAGCTGTTTTGGCAGCCTGTTCTTCATTGAGCAGGACTATATGGAACTCTAAATGCACTGATGAAGCTCTGAGTGTACACCCTCCATATGCACATATCAGGTTGGATATTAAGAATTTCTTCTCAGCAAGAGCAGTGATGCAGTGGCAGGGGCTGCCCAGGGAGGTGGTGCAGTCACCGTCCCTGGAGGTGTTCAGGAGCCGTGTGGATGTGGCACTGAGGGACGTGGGCAGTGGGCGTGGGGGGGGTGGGCTGGTGGTTGGACTGGGTGATCCTAGAGGTCTATTCCAGCCTCAGTGATTCAATGATTCAATGATTCCGTTGTATCATTACTGTGGATTTAGTACCCCTGACACTTTCCTTTAGGAAGATACTACAAGATGTGGGAAAGAGTTAAAGAGCTTGAAATGAAAATGCTGTTTCCATTTGGAAGGAAACAAAGAGAATAGGTTTTTAAAGGAACCAACAATGGATGCCTGTCCTAACTAGAGCCCTGTGAGAGAGCTACTTGTTGCTTTAATATATTATGTGGGTAGCTGGAATGCCTGGAAGATTTAGTCAAAGACCAGTGAGGAATTTAAACTAAGTGCTGTGCAAATAAATGTTGTAAAGATGTATCTTCTTCAAAGGATACTGCAGCCTACAGCAAACAAATGGAGTGGGACAAAGCAACAAGGAGCATGATAAATTCTCATCTCAGCATCCAGTGGCCAGAAGTTGTGTCTAGTTTCTACACACCCTGCAGAAGGGAACATTTACATCAGTGTTAGGAGGAAAAGATTAAATTAGCTTTACAGATGCTTATAAAGAATTTCCCCTCAAGTACCATGGGGAAATTAGGCAGGGTCTGTTTGCTGATGCATGTAGCTTTGAGTGGGTCATTCACACATAGCCCATGCAAAAGCTTGGCATGTAGCTTTCCTCAGACTCCTCACAGGTGGGAGATGGCCCACCAGTACCGAAGGGAGGCAGAAGGCTCAGTGAGGGCTCTGAGTATGTCACAGCGCGACATAGGGAAGGGAGGCAGGCTGGCTCCTGTGTGCATCTCCCCCAGCTTCCCACAGGGACCACCTCATATATCAGTCTGCTTTGCATCAAACAGCTGACAACAGCCTTCCTGAAAGCAGAAAAGAAAAGGAAGGAGTCCTTAAAATTCAGGCACTGCCTCTTGCTTTTGTCAGTTGCCCTTGTCAGAGCCCATTTGTCACAAGCTGTGCTCTGCAGGCTGTCACGTCACACGGCTGGGCACCCATGGCTCCTCTGCTGCCCCACAATAACCTTCATAGTAGATGAAAGACGGAGTCATTCTTCCTTCCCATCTCCTCATTTTTTTTAATTTACAACTCAATGCTAGCTTATTAAGCCAGCATTTATACAGTAAAAACTCCTATGATCAGATGAATGTACTGGCTTTGTAAACGAAGATGCAGTGGATCCAGGTCTGTCCTACTACTAAAAAAAGTCCATACCAAAAATTCAGCAACAAAGGACATGCTAGAATAACAATTCCAAGAACTGCAGGAGTTATAAATGCTGCCACTTGTTTCATTAACTTGTGTCAGCTTTGCATGGTCACACATGTGCCAGCTTGAACTGAAAGAGAACTTAAGGACACTATAGTCTCATCTTTCCCAGCCAGTGGTGGCCCCTGGCAAATGTTTATAAATCCAAACGTATTCTGTCACCAAAACTTGAAAAATCCCTCCGTGGTACATCTATGCCTATATCTGCCTCTGGCTCATTTCTGCTAGCTATTTATTACTTCTGTTTCAGATCCTCACGTTTTCCTGAACTTGATAGGGATGACACAGACATAATGGCATTTTCTGTTAATTCTGCACTAAACAGAAGAACGCAACATTGCTCCGGGTAGTTTGTTTGTTTATTGTAATGGTAATTTCTTTTTTTGGAGGAGGTAAGAAAGAAATCCCAGTGGTTTATTATAATTTGCTGTTTTTATTTTGTTTTGTTTTCTCTAAGCCACAAATGAAAGCAGGAGATTCTGATACTACACAATCTTACTTTTAGCAGTTGAGTTCCTACTAGTTTACAATGTAGTCTGCAGAGCTGCTTGGTGCTAATGGGATGACTTAACCTGGGTGGAGCCTTTTCGATGTGGTAGCAGTGGATTGTGCAAAATCCCAGGAGAGAAACCTGCAGTGGCGTCAAACCACATGCACTGACCTGATTAAAATCACCAGAGCACACATCACCTCCCCTGCTGCCCCAGCAACGGAGATGGTAGCTACCCAAGACGGTAAGAACAGGAGCAGTAAACTTTTAGATTGCCCCTTGTGCAGGTGGTCAGGATCTAGCTGGAGGCAGCCTTGTTTATCAGTAATCAATGCTGGTGTGGGTTTATTTCTCAAAGCCTTAATGTGGAAGGGCCTTTGTCTTGTACTTTTGACAGCACAGTATGGCATCAAAAGGGACAGAAGACTCTTTACTGGATAGTTTATGATGTTTCACCTCAAAACATCAGGCTTGGAAAAGCCATTCACTTTCTGCTCAACATATGGGTATTTAAATAAAATGGATGCTCCATCATATGTCATGATGACTCTAGGACGTATTGGTACAACAGATCCCACTTGACATGAGTATTTTCAGATTTCATTTAAATAGGAGTGGCTGTATCTTTCCTGCAAGCATAAGCCAGTTAAAAAATATCCCGTGGCTACTGCTTTGAACATGCCTTAAAAACAACTTAATCAGGTCACAAAAGATAGGGCAGTGGTGACAGCCACCTCAAAGCATGCAGCTGCAGAGCGTGTATGCACACAGCTCTGCCCCTGCATGTCACTGGGAGAACTTTCTGTGCAGAGGTGGCTGCCTTTCCAAAGCCACCCCAGCTGCTCCACTGACCTTCAAGCTGACCTTACAGTACATAGACGCCCATGAACTCAGGAGTCATACCACTGAAGAACATCAAAACAAGCAGCAGATGGATTGGTCTGGTAGGATTGAAGTGGCTTAAGTAGGTCTGGACTGGCAACATAAAGGTGAATTATTTGTGGATCAGAGATGCTTCAGGCCATCAAGGAAGAGATGCAACACATTGATGGCTTGGGATCGACCTAATGGTGGACTTGACCATGGATGCTATTGTACAGGCTATCCATGAATGTGAAAGCTGTGCTGTAATTAAGCAAGATAAGCAGATAAAGTCTCTTTGGTATGGAAAGTGATGGCTAAATACAAAGATAAATACAAGGCAGTCTGGCAAGTGAATTGCATCACACTTCCACAAACTCGCCATGGCAAATGCCATGTGCTTACAGTGGTAGAAGCAACCACTGGATGGATGAAAACATTCCTAGGTATAGAAATGGCTGCTGATGTCTTCATAGAGAGACATGCCTGATTCCACCAGTGTCCAAGTGATCCACAGGATCTCTGCCTTGGACTCCTAGCACATGCTCGGGCTGCAAGACGTGCTGTCCATCTCTGTCCCTAGGTCCGTTTACACAATAAAATCATAGAATCATTTGAGTTGGAAGGAACCTTTAAAGATCATCTGGTCATCTCCCCTGCAATGAACAGAGACGCTTATATCTAGATGACACTGCTCAGAGCCCCTGTACCTCTGCCTACCCTGCTATGCAAACTACGCCCTCAGGCCCAGATGTAGGCCTTTTCCTTTACAGTTTACTACTTCCCAGGGCTTTGTGAAGATAGCTCAAGACACAGAGAGGCTTTGTGAGAGTTCTGAGGCAAACCACTCTTTTTCCCTTAAGAGAAAGCACAAAGGTCATAGATATTTGGAAAAAGAGCAAATTCCCTGAGCACTGTGCTTCTCAGCTTCCCTCAGACTTCCTTCTGGAGTCTCAGGTTGCCTGCTGCTGCCTGAGCACTAAGTTCAGAGCACCTGAAGCCTCAGACCTTGCACATTTGACTTTCCGTGTTACAAAAGCCATAATGGAGGTCCCGGGCACCCTGAGCAGCCCCAGTTGGGAACCCCATCCACACCTTGCTCTGGAAAGCCCTGTTTCATTCACATGGTCTGCTCCATGGGCCTGAGCCTGGGCCTGCTGGCCCTGGTGCGCTCACCGACTGCACAAATAGACCAAAAGGGAATGGTTTCACCTGCTAGCATGGCTGGTTTGATCTTGAAAAGTGTGCTGGGAGAGCAGCTGGCTTTCAGATCTTCCAGTTTGCTTTCCCTCCTGCTCATTCACTTGCAAACATGCTCCCACCTTTCCATTCCTTTCACAGACAAGGAAGGGAAAATTGCCTCCAGGTCAGGACATCTAATGTAGTGAAATATGTAATGCTGTTTGTTGTCATCTTGCTGACAGTGTGTCGCAAGATTGGTAACAGAGGGAAGCTAAAACCTGCTCATTTCTCTGATGAAAGGTACAGCAACTTCCAGAGTTGCCACTGACCATCTTCCTGTTGTCTTACCCCTTTTGACAGGATACAGCTTGGGCTCAGAAAATGTCATGAGCACTGCAAATACAAGCATAGTCCCACCAAGTCTTTTCTTACCTTGACCGGGAACCCAGTCCTCTGACAAACTGCAGAAACAAGAAACAAACACAGTCTGATGAGGAGGAGCAAAACCTTCCTCATTAAACAGCTGATGCAGTATCCCAGTGTCCTCCCAGCCTGCTGCAACCTCCTGACATTTAAGCCTTCCTAGAAATCATTAGGTGGGTTTAACCCTGGACCCTCTTGCTGCTGCCCCAGCCAGGGTTACCTTGACATTGCCCCTGCTTCCAAACAACCCCGGGCTGGCTTCGGGTCAGTGTATTTATATATTCTTGCTATGGGAGAATTCCTTCTGCCAAGTGCTCCACACACCAACACAGTTTATGTACTGCAGTGCTGGTTGGAGGCAAGTCAAGTCCTCCACTAGTCTTCCAAGAACAAGAAGCAATGCACTTTTCACCTGTCCGTGTTGTGGTTCATCTCATGGTATAGTGGTTTACAGGCAAGAGAGTTGCTGAGATGTCTGGACCCTTCCCAGTACCTTTTGTTGGCACAAAGCACAGCCAAGGCTCTGCCTCCCCTCCTTTGTCAACTTTAACTTTAAAATTTTATACCAAGCTTTTGTCTATTGCTCTATGATCTTCGATGGAGAAAACCAGGCTGATTCTCAAGTACCTTGCTCTGCTGAGGACTGGAGGAGATCTCCTGCTGACTCCAACAGCAGACTTGCTGCCCTCCAGTTGCTCTATGCTTACTTCAGGAACCAGTATAAAACAGTCCTGGTGGTAAGCTAGAAAGAAGTAGAAAGAAAACATTAGTCCTAACTAAAATTATTCTCCTTATTACGTTCATAGACAAACTCTTTCATTGACCAAATTAATTTCTAATGACTGACATTTGGGTTCTGTATAAAACTAAGTACTTTGAGCTGACTTTCCACACACTGATGACTCTGAGGGTATCCTTTGTCTAAATAGTAAAATGTGCTGTGCAGAGAGTGTTTACTGCTATCTGAAGAAGTAGCTATTAACTCTTGAAATCTCATGATTCTGTTGATTTCAACTATTAAAATCATTTATAAAGCCTTAGGCTCATAAAAGAACAAGCATTCAACCAATACATGGTGTTTTCTCTCATCAACTCTCGTGGTGTACAACACATAGATCCATGAGTTTTACATTCTTGGAAAAAGTGGAGCATGTTTCTGCTATCATCGTGATCACCTGAACCACAGAATGGGATTTGGTTACTCCAAAGTGCGTTATAAGTACAACCAGATGCAAGGTCCAGACCCAGAGCTGATCCATGGATTTCCCTTCATCTCACAGTAGGAAAGAGGGGCCAGCAAAAGGTCCAAACTGAATTTCCCTGTAGCCTGAGTGCATTTGTAACCAATGAAGTTCTCTCTCTGTGCATACAGAAGAGCAAGATACGGCCCTTAACTGTACACCCAAGTTCTCCTCAGACTCTCTCCTATTCTGGCCAAGGATGTAGACCTATTTCTGTGAAAAGGACACTTCAAATTCCACAAAGCAAATGTCAGAGAGACGTTAAGTTTCCTCCTGGTAGGGAGGACTTGGACAACGTGCTAAGGCAGAGTAGTAAGGGATGATGCAGTGCCAAGCAATTGCTGGTGTTTGGCTTCATTGTCAAGTTACTCGCACATAACTCTATTTAAACCAATTCCAGTGGGAAACAAAGACCATTAATTTGTCCTTCTGAACCGGGGGGGAAGAGCTGATGGAGCTTCTCCAAACCAAAGCTCAGGGGATCTCTTGTCATTGCTGTGCATGAAGAGTGGATTAAGACCCTGTCAGGCTCTGAAACCTAGTTAAGACTCAGTTACAAGATGGCATTTTACAAAGAAATTCATTTTGACATACATAGATTTATTTGATTTATTTATACAGATATGTATATATATGTATACATATACGTGCATGTATATATACACAGATGTATTAAGAGGAAATGAAAATATGCCATGTCAGCTTCATACAAAAAGACACGTTAATTCACATGCGAAAGTCTCCTGGGTGCTTAAGTGAAGCCAGGATGCTAACTAGAAAACCCACCCCAAACAAAGAAATTCTAGCAGCTCTTGAAAAGTCACAGAGGTGGTCAAAGGCCCACATGTCTTTTTATTTCCACACACACATTCGTAATTTCACTGGACCAATTGTTTTTGATTGATTTCACTTCTTTGAGACAACACACATCTGGAATGATTCAGGACATAACTGTATATAATGCTATGCTAGAATAATTGTTCCATTTAGCTTTATCCCCTCTGCTTACAAAATCTTAGAGGAACTTAAAATACTCGTAACATTTGTCTGCGCATGTTGGCCTGTTTGGTTTATGAATCTGAATGACAGTGTGAAAATGCCACGCATGTAATATTTAACCAGAGGCTCCATACACAGTATTCATGAGAATTCAGATTTAATGCTCCCACAACAGAGCCAATATTCTTTAGGTATACACCTTCTTACAGCCTATACTTTGATAACCTCATTTGTGCAGCCTAAACTGAGTTAGGGATTTATTTTAACAATATCACAGATTCACCCCATGATCATGTGTTATGCCCCACCCATTTTGTCTGTCAAAGTGGGTAAGGAACAACGTGTTGGCTTTATTGACAGTGATGCAAAACCCAGCTTAGTTATAGAAGAATGGGAAAAAGAAAGTACAAAAATCCCAGAGCACGTCTCCTATGGTGAGTTAGGATCAGTTTCTGTGTAGTTAAAGCTGAGCTGGCCGGAAGGAAAAGGGTGTTTGCACTTGCTATAGATGCTGTATGGTGAATGAGGGTGATGTTAGGGTATTTGTTTGATATCTGCATTTAAGGGAAGAGGGATTTCTCATACCTTACATGGTAATTGTTTGGATTTCCCAATTTGTTTGATCTTTTTGAGTGAGTCTTTGGAAGATAAGAAAATCTGTCCCAGCTCCATTTTCATTATGAGGAGGGGTGGACCGACACTTCAAAAAAGTGTCCTCAATTTATTAGCAAAGCCAGCAAACAAGATGGCAGAAAAGGCTATCGATTCACTGACTATGATACTGTCACTACTGCATCTTATTCCCAAGGGACCACCAATTATCCCACTTCTAAAAACAGTACGACTCAAAACTTTAAGTTATTTATACATGCACAGTAAAGGAATGTCTATGATGTCTCTTAGGAGATGTAAATTGTTGTAACTCCTTCAGTGTTGATGAAGAGCCATGCTAAGTGAGGACATGCCAAAATGTTAAAGATTTGTCACTGCCAATTGCATTTCTGATTCTTTGCTCTCACAAATTTAGCCCAGTCATTCTGAAAGTTAACAGATGTCTGTGGTAGAAGGATTTCCTAAAAGGCCAAGGCTTAAGTGACAGTTCTAACATGCTTTTTACTGGCATATTTTTGACAACATTGCTGTTTTGTACAATCACATAGAGAAGAAATTGCTCCTGCCATACACATGAGAATCTCTGCAAGGCTGAGGCTGTTTTAAGATGCACTGCTCATCCCGTGTTTTCATAGCCCCCCCAACCCCCTTTTTTTTTTTTCCTGCATTTTATAAGGTTTGTAATGTTTATCTTTTTGCAAAGCCATGTCTGTTTAGCTAAAACCTGAGCTGGCTGAACACTTCATTTGGGTGCCAGGGTACTCTTGGTATGACTGAAGTCACACTAGTGAAAAAATATCTTATGGCTACTAAATAATCATCATTAAGAACCTACGCACTGGTGGTAATGGATACCTTTATGCCAGTACAGCTACATCTGTGTTAGGAATGGTAGTAATGCAACTAATCTGGCAGAAAGTGTAGTCCTCATCAAAACTATATAAGCAGAGCAGAAGGCAAGCACCCAGCAGCCATCAGGCTCTTTGCAGCTGGTGGGGTCTCCCCATTCAAACTGATAAAGTACAGGAAAAGGAATTATCCCTTTTTTCTTGCATCTATTTTGAAAGGATTTGATTAACATTTAAATAAAAAGTTAAGCAGTTGCCCTATGTCGTATATCATGTACATCTGCAACCTCCTCCTGTTTGAGTTAGTTGACTGTTCAACCTTTTGCCTTTCTTTTTATAGTTCTCTTGGTAGCTTCCTTACCTCATTAGGCTTTTGAGTTCTAAAATAAAAACTTGATGCTTGACTTCTCTGTCCCAGGTCTGTTTTTAAAGCCCCTTTTGAGAACATTAAATCAAGATCAGAGCCAATAACATTCTGCTTTAGGAGCACAGAGTGACTATTTAAGGTGTTTGGGACCTCCATATGTTCATTTATCATAACATTATTCCAGTTCAAATACTTAATTGTAGAATATTTTCAAATCCCTTTCCAGAAGCTCTATAAATACCTTAGCAACATCTAAAAACCAGTTTGCCTGCCAGTAACTAAAACTGTCTTTTCACACAGACTGGCCTTTGCTTTCTCCTCTACTAAAGCATGTTCTGATTCTGAATCTGTGTTTTGACTCTAGGAACCCACGAATGTCCTTCCTTCAGTTGGCATTTGCTTGTTGCCATTGTATGTTGAACAACTCACTTTGAGGACTTGGCTGTGGTTCTAGCTTGCTCCTTCAAGGTAGCAGACGTAAGGCCTCTAAGACAGGCAAAGGTGGTGACTGAAGATATCCCCTGCCAGGTTCATGTTCCTCCATGTGTGCTCGACCCTACTGTCCTCATCAGGAGCAGAGCTTGGCTTCAGTCCCTCCTTGCTTCCATCTGATGGACACTGACATACAAGAAATGAAGGCACAGCACACTGGAGGAAGATGCGCTACCTGATCGTGTTGCTCTTGGTCACAAGAAGAACAAGACATTGTTGAACAAGGACCCCATAGATGTAAAGCTAACAAAGGAAAATACTTTTTCATTCAAACTCATTTTTGCCAGAAGATTATAAGGCCATGATTATGGCTGAGGAAAAAGTTTTACTACAAGTCTAAAAACTCTCATGGAAAACAGCCATGATTATCTTGGGGGAAAAAAAAAATAAATAGAAAAGGATTGCAAAATGTTTAGGATTCGCCACTTTGGCAACTGCTAGGCAGCACAGCCAAGAGGAGTGATTCTCTCTGGGCAGCTTATTCCCTCCTGTGTTTGCACATTTTGTCCTAGTGCCTGTGGTACTGCTCACCCTCTGCACTATACAGCAGCTCTACCCCATCAACAGCTTTAAGATCATAGAATCATAGAATCACTGAATGGTTTGAGTTGGAAGGGACCAATAAGATTATCTAGTTCCAACCCCATGCTACAGACAAGGACATTTCCCTCTAGAGGAGGCTTCTCAAAGCCCCATCCAGCCTGGCCTTGAATGCCTCCAGGGGGGGCAATTCAAGATGTTTATATCTGAAAAACAGTGCTACAGGAGGACATTCTGGAGTTAAAATCAGGGTGAGTCTTCTCTTCGGCTCTTTTTCTTATGCAAGTGAAATGGAAACCTCTGCACAGAAAGAAAACAGGAAGGTTCCCTGTCCCAGAGCTCTGCAGCAATGGAACCTGTACACTGTGGTCTCCGGGCATTTGGTCTCATTTTTGTCCCCTTCTGAGGTGCATGAGACCTCACACACACCCAGCAATTCCAATCCCCACTGAAGAAAGACATTTTAAACCCAACTTCACAGAGCCCGATTCTGTAGGATTTAGTTGCCTTCTGTCTGGAGCACTGGAAAGCAACTTAAAAGCAGACATTTAACACATGGATGAGTGATATTAATAAGACTCTGTGCAAGATTGAGGCAGAGCCATGTATATATACTGGCAAATAGTAAATTCATTGAAAAATGTGACCTCAGTGTTTCTGGAACCATCAGTGGCTTTAGAACTGTTTGGGCTGGAAATACATTTATTTGGGGAAGAGATCCATAAAACTGCCTGCAGACCAGAAGATGGGATTCAACTCTCCTCAAGCAAAGGAAGGAAAGGAACTAAATGTACCCACAGCCCAGTGTGTTCTTTCAGCCCTGAAATGGTGAGAAAAGGGGGATGTTTCTTCTTGCAGGTTTTAATACCCTGGCTTTCCATTTTGTTTGCTTTTCTTCCCCAAACTCAGAAATCAGCAGTTTGCTCAGGTTGAATGGGTTATTTTGTGCAGAAAAGAATGCTTTCTTTTGGTTTTGATTTTTTTTTTCCCTCCCAGAAGAAGGGAATTTGAAATCTTTCATAACTTATTTCACTCCAGAGGGATTTTCAGCTGATTTGCTTTGTTTGGCTGATGTTCTGAAAAACCACTTTTATTTTCTTAGCCCTAAGCAGCATCCAGCAAACTCTTCAGAAATGCTCTATATCTAGTCTCATCATTTAATGATGAATAGGAAGAATTAAATAGATAAAGGAACATTTTATCTTGCAATTATACTTACAGTTTTCCTGTTTTTCTGTTGAAAATAATACAGAACCCAAATCACCCCTACAATTAATGTATGTGTCCACTCTGAAATTCTCATCTCCTGAAAGTAGTAAAGTAACAAGAAACCGGAGTGGCATTGGTTATGAAAACAAATCAAAATTTCCATCATGCTTGAGCACCAGTGAAATAGTGAGACTTTCAAGGTGAAATATGTTAAGCTTATGCCATTTGTGGAAAAAGTGTGAGGTTAGAGCCAACCACTTGCACCTTTGGTTAGTTAATCAGGGTCCCAGTAACAGGAAACTCTGATTTCCAAGTCAAGCAAGGCCTAGAAAGTGACCGTGCTTATGAGGACCAATGTGTTGCCTAGTGTGGCTTCATAGGTTACATTCTTTAAAATGTTTTTGTAACCCAGGGCAAAGCTGATTGGTGGGAGGTGCACCTGGAAATCCATGGCCTGGGAAGGGCACTGCAGGGCACATCTCACCTCTGCTGAAAGCAGATCTTGTCAATAGCTGCAAAACATGCTGCAAAATCTATATGCTTTTACCAAGTAATACTGAAAACAAGAAGATTAAATAAAAATTAATAAGAAAGGGAAGGGAAGGGAAGGGAAGGGAAGGGAAGGGAAGGGAAGGGAAG
>JAPSGF010000036.1:7250626-7390372 GCA_035772895.1 Perdix hodgsoniae | reverse complement strand
AGGGAAGGGAAGGGAAGGGAAGGGAAGGGAAGGGAAAGGAAAAGAAAAGAAAAGAAAAGAAAAGAAAAGAAAAGAAAAGAAAAGAAAAGAAAAGAAAAGAAAAGAAAAGAAAAGAAAAGAAAAGAAAAGAAAAGAAAAGAAAAGAAAAGAAAAGAAAAGAAAAGAAAAGAAAAGAAAAGAAAGAAAAGAAAAGAAAAGAAAGAAAAGAAAAAACTCCTACTGCTAGGACTATGCTATCGGTGGACAAGGAAAAGGCAATCGATGTCATTTACCTGGACTTGAGCAAGGCCTCTGACATTGTCCCCCACCACATCCTTATCTCTAAATTGGAGGGATGTGGATTTGATGGGTGGACCACTTGATGGATAAGAAACTGGTTAAAAGGCCGCAGACAGAGGGTGGTCATCAATGGCTCTATGTCCAGGTGGAGACCGGTAACGAGGGTCTGTCTTGGGACTGGTGCTCTTTAATATCTTTATCAGTGACATTGATGACGGAATCGAGTGCACCCTCAGGAAGTTTGCTGATGACACCAAGCTGAGTGGTGCGTTCGACACGGTTGAAGGAAGGGATGCCATTCAGAGGGACCTCGACAGGCTGGAAAGGTGAGCCCGGGTGAACCTGACGAGGTTCAACACGGCAAAGTGCAGAGTTTTGTACTTGGGCCGGAGGAATCCCAGGCATCCAGACTGGAAGGAGCAGTCCTTGAGAGTAACCCTGTGGAGAAGGACCTGGAGGTCTTGATTGATGAAAAACTTAACATGAGCCAGCAATATGCCCTTGCGGCTTGGAAGGCAAATGGGATCCTGGGCTCCATCAAAAGAGGGGTGGCCAGCAGGGACAGGGAGGTGATTGTTCCCCTCTACTCTGCTCTTGTGAGGTCCCATCTGGAATACTGTGTCCAAGTGTGGAGCCCCCAGTACAAAGAAGACAGGGAGCTGTTGGAGAGGGTCCAGAGGAGGGCCATGAATATCATCAGGGGACTGGAGCACCTCCCCTATGGAGACAGGCTGAGGGAGACAGCTTGTTCAGCCTGGAGAAAAGAAGGCTGCAGGGTGACCTCATTGCAGCATTTCAATACCTAAAGGGAGCCTACAGAGGAGAGGGGAATCAACTCTTTGAAAGGGTTGATAACTGCAGGATGAGGGAAAATGGTTTTATGTTGAGGAAGGGGAGATTTAGGTTGGATACCAGGGGGAAATTCTTTACAGAGAGAGTGGTGAGGTACTGGAACAGGCTGCCCAGAGAGGTTGTGGATGCCCTGTCCCTGGAGGTGTTCAAGGCCAGACTGGATGGGGCCATGGGCAGCCTGGTCTAGCATTAAATGGGGAGGTTGGTGGCCCTGCATGTGGGGGTTTGAGATTCACGATCCTTGAGGTCCCTTTCAACCCTGGCCATTCTGTGATTCTGTGATTCCTTCTTTGCTCTCAGCTAAGAGAATATACTAAAAGTGCACACTTTATTCCAGTCCCCTGAACATTTTAAGATATGTTTCAAAGTTCAATGTGAGCAGGTCCTACTGCTGCTGTATTTTGTAATTTTCGGGAGTCACTTACCTTTTGGAGAGTCTAACATCAACTTTTTACTAGTTGAATGACTTAGCAGGTGTTACTCTTTTCTCCTAGGCCTATTTATGGTCTTTTCTTTTTAGTAATTCAAAGCATTTTTTTCTGGTCAGCCATGTTGCACCTGGCGTGTGGAATACGTCATCCCACAGATTGTAGAAAATGAGAGAGATGTTTGTGCTGAGCTGCAGAATAAAGAGAAGAAATAACTCTTGCTAGAAAGCCAAAATATGAGTGTGCTTGAGTCAAGGATGACACCATCTCCTGGCCCTATTTCGACTGGCTCTTTTCCAAGACCACCCACTCTCAATCCCTGGTCTACACCACTGGCCAGCACCCAGCAGACTCTCTTTAAAAAATCTTTTGCCCCTTTTGGTTCCCCAAACCTCTGCCTGACAAATAGCTTTAAAGTTCCCATCAATAACTCAGCACTTAACCATAACAGCGAATGCAGGTTCCATTTTTCATGTGAGTTAAGAGGACCTGGAAAGAGAACAGGTAATAATTCAAGCACTATCCATTTCGGAGGTCCTTGCAAATGTCCAGAGGAGGCCCCTGGTTTTGCTGGGCTCCAGAAATACCACCCAATTAACAGCAATTTTCTGAAAGGCTCTGACTCTTTGCTGCCTGCAAAATTACTCTGTGCAGTGAACAAACTCCTATAAAAGATGGCAACACCTGTGAGAGGAGCTGGGGGACATTCTCTGTTGCTACAGCCCTTGGCACAGAGCAGATGGCAGAAAGCTGGGATCCATGGCAGTACTGGGTGAGACTGGGAAGAAGCTGAAGTTCAAGCTTCTTCTGCCTTCAGTTGAGTTCAGCATTTCATCTTTTGTGTTTTACCTTCTGCTCAAAAAATTTGCCTTTGTCTTTCTCTTTTTCTTGCATCTCTCCACTGCATTAGCTCATGCTGGGGAACATAAGCATAATGCTTAGCATATTGCAGTGACTGTAGGAATGTATAGTTGCCTAATTGCAATTAAGCAGTAATTTAAATGTCTACTTAAGCACGATCAGTATATAACTATGAATGTACAATTAAGTTACCAAATCCTAAGGTGACTTTCAAATAACTTCAGGTTATTCTCACATGTGAGAGTTTCAGAACTGAGACCTGTATAGATACAGAAACACTGAAAATACAAACACCAAAGTAAAATACTGTCTGTAAGTTTTATTGCTGTTTTTGCATTATTTTACTGTAACTCTGTATTCAGAACACATGTGACTTTGTAGGATGTAAACCTCTTAAAGTTGCCAAGTGAAGAATGGATTTCTTGTCCTCTTGTTGGTTATTTATTAAGGCTTCAAACTGTAGACAGAAGAGATGTGGACAAAACTTATTTAAAGTTTCACTGGATTAAAAAAAAAAATCTACTGAATATTCACTTAATGAAATAAACATACTCAATTTCAAGACAGTGTCACTGCAGGAAACTTGCTCTGTCAGTCCAAACTCTGCTTCTTCAGCCTTCTTTCTTTGCAATACAGAGACTAGAAGAATTTGGTAAAGCCTCATATCTTTATCCAGCTGTGCATAAAGTCTGAAAGACAGCACGTTGTCATCTCTTTAAATCAGGTTTGTGCAATTCCCATCTATGAACTGTGAATTTATTTTTCATTCAGCCTGAATAACAATTAATGGCGTACTGCTAAGGAAATCTTTCTCGTTAGCAGCGTGAGGAAATCATAAAGACACAGCTGGGTTCCCAGTAACAGCTTTTATTGAGTAGGTATATAAACAAACACAGCTTAGCTCCATATGTGGATCTGAACTCCGGTGTCTTTCATTGTAGAAAAGTGGGAAATGCAGCAGTGTGTCCCACAGACCTCCATACACCACAGTCTGAAATGCAGGACCGTGCGCAGGAGTTGCTGGGATCAGCTCCTTTGGTTTGGTGTCCTTCCAGACTGTGTGCACCAGGTTCTGAAATCTCCAAGGGCTTCAGGATGCATGGAACCAGCTTCAAGTTCCAGTAAAGCAATGCTTAAACCCCTTGAAAGCTTGAAGTAAGAGAGGGTTGATTTTGAAGGAGCTACAGGACACACATTAAGAACATGAACATTTTACTTCTGTATTCGCATCTGTTCAAATGTTCCAAGTTTGAGCTGAGTTAGGACAGAGCAGCCACCTCAGCAAAGCTTTCCCATGAAGGCTTTACTGGGTAGTTCAGGTGCCTTTGGCACAAAGGCAGGGCCAGCATTTTTACCCACTACCACCACAACCACCACCCTGCCCAAAGGAAAATGGTAGCCCTAGTAGTCATCTTCTGCTTCAACTGCCCCAAATGGATATTTATGCATCATTTTAACTGAAACAGACCACTCTCTTACAACATTCCCTGCAGGTGGACATTATCAAACATTAAAAGGCATTTTGGAGGAATGTAAAAATGATCTTCGCAGCTGCCTTTTGACATTAAGTTCTTGTTGTTTTGGTGGTTTTGTTTTCTTTTTTTTTAATTAAAATAAAGCAGGTTACAAAGTGACCTCTGAAAATGCACATCTTTCTACATACTTGCTTAGAATTTGAGCAGAAAAAAAAAAGTCATGCTGCTTGTATTTTAGCTGGGGTCAGGTTTCTACATAAAGGAGCGGAACAGTGTGAAAGATGTATGTATAAACAGCCGACGCTCCCAATGTATGGACCTTCCAGTCCAGGAAATTAATGACAACTCAGAACCCTGTTCCTCTGCAATTTCCTCTGCTAATGCACATGAACCAGTTGGAGCACACAATTAGGAGAAGGCTGCCTGTTTCCAATTAGGTCTGAAGAGAGGACCTGCCTCCTTCCTAAATGAATTGCAGATAAAGCTTGCCAGAAGTGGGCCTCCTTCTGTCTGTGCTGGCTTAAATCAAGAGCAGCAGCTTGCAGCATCACACCAGGGCAAATGGGGTCCAGCCTGCCCCATGAGTGCTGCCTGCCTGCCCAAGGCTCCCATCCTGCCCTGTAATGGCAGCCACAGTTCAGTCAGGCCAGCTTTGTCCTCTCTTTTTCGACCATTTTCCAACATTCTTTGGTTTGTAATGCTTAGAACATCTGTATTTAATTCCCTCCCTTCAGTCTGGAGCGTCGGTGGTCTTACTTTCAAAACCTTTGTCAAGAAAATGAAGATGATGGAGCAATTTGAAGGGGAATGGCAAGTTATTTTTGCTGACAGGATTTCAACAAATAACAGTTCTGACTAATTATGCTGTAATTGATTTGGCATGTTTGTATGGACTTCGAGGGACTCTTTTGCGTTTTTATCCATTACAAAGGGATTTTGAAATACAGGCTGTTTTGCTTTGAAAAAGAGAAACAAAGTAAATAAAATTGAGCAATTCAATTAATTTACTCAGCTCTCTCAGGACCAGGCAAATAGCAGTTATGACTGAAAAAACAGATATTCCCATATGAGGAGCACTCTGAGGAGCTGCAGGAAAGCAGGTGACCAAGATAAGTGCACAGTGACTGCTCAGCATTAGCTGCAGCCCAGTTTTTGCCAGCAGTCACAACAGAGATTTTTCTGTCCTTTTAGTGACCAAAAACCATTGTTTCACAATATTTTTTTAATGACCATTTTTTAAAGGAGAGAAAATAGCTGTACATTCATGTGGGAAAGAAATATCTCAGTTTCAGATCCACATTAAAGAGAATTTATGAAGTGCAGCCTCTCCCTTCTTTTTCCCCCATGTATTTCAGAAGTTAGGCCAAACTTGCGTTTCAACCTAATACTGGGAGAAATCTTTCTTCTTGTCCAGGATGTTTTAAAATTGCCCAGTCCTTGTTCTGCAGCATCTGGCAGGGGTCACCTCTTGCAGTCAGGTTATAAATGATGAACATGAACCTAAAGAAAAGAAAAAAAAAGCTCTGCTTCTATGAGGATATTGACATTGTTTCTATAAAGCACAATCTCTACAGTGCAATAAAAGTTACGTTTGATGGCCTGTAGGTGTTCAGCTTATACTGTGTGCTCAAGAACACCACACGTGCTTTGGTTCATTCAGTCACACAGCAGCTCACTCATCAGAAGTGTGGGAGACTTAGGTTATGTTTCCCTCTGGGAATAAATATATTTGTTGAGACTTAGAAGTATGGCATCAAAAAAAGCAGCACTCAATTCCATCATCCCTCACAAAGGAAACGTGATTTTAATATCACCAGTGTGAATACAACACAATTTGCCTATTTAGCCTTTTCCTTAATTACTTCCAATTGCATCATCTCCCAAATGCACTTTTACACAGTAGGTGCTCCATTTTTTGAATTAAATGTCACCCAACAAAGTTTCAAAGGAAGCAGTGCATTTACACAAATCAGTGCCTTGTAAAAATAGGATATTTTGTCATGAAGCACAGTGAAACTCTTACCTCTGAAGAAGAGCAGACGGCTGTACATGGTTGCACTCAGGGTGCAGACATGCTGGGGGTGTGTGCCCATGCGTGCATAAGGTGCAGTAGGGCCTGCAGTCCTGGGACCTTTGGAGGCCATGGCCCAGGTTCACCCCACTGCAGTAGGGTCATGATAGAGTAGGCCAAGCTGGCCAAGCACCACAGTAACTGAATGTATCACACTGCACATACTGCTCCAACCTGCTCCCCCTTCAGTCAATATTAGATCTCACATGAACAGTCTCTGTAAGTGATGGATAGAAGGGAAAGAAAAGCAGTATGAGCCTTTTGTGAGTTCATGTGCTAAACATGACTAGGACTAAACATGACAGGACTAAACATGGCTCTTATGCCAAGTACCAGTGCAAAGAATCTCTGAAATAGCATTCAAAATGCATTTTCAGGGCCTCAAAGGTGTGCAAAATCTTTTTGGATCCTCTGCGTGATGTTAGCTTCATGATCTCTGACTTCTCTGAAGAAAAACAGTGACTAGACACAGCCCGCAAAACACTGTGGCACTGTTATTACAGTGGGACGTATGGTGCAGCTTGATGTATGTGTTCACTGATAGCAAAGGAAAAACTTTCATTCAATTAAATGGGCTTGAAGCCAGGCCCACAGTGAAGCCTTGTCTGTGGCTGTTACTGTGATGGTGGATTCTATAACAACTGTATCATAAAACACTTTCCGAAAGAGTCGTGAACTCTGGGAAAAAGTAGGGCTTACATAGTCTGTTTAAACAGAGGAAGTTGTTCAGTGACTTGGCAGCAAAGCATGACCCCCAGTTATGGGTAACTGAAGCCAGCATCAGAAAAATTATATAAGCAGATAGTTAATATCAAGGCTCACATCTTTCCAGTCTGTTACTGATTCTGAGCTGGACCCAGGGACAGATGAGAGGAAAATAAAAGTGAAATGAAATGAGTGTGACAGCCCCCTGCACGCAGAGCCTGGGCATAGCTTTTTGCAGTCTGTCAGGTCACTGTTTGAATTTGCAATCTCGGTGAAATCAATAGCTAAATTCCTTTGACGTCAGCAGGGCCAGAGTTTCCCATTTTGAACTAAAAAATGTCAGAGAGTGAAGGGAAGTTACTATCAGAGAAAGAGAAAATGCAAACACAAATAGAATGGGGATGTATTAATAGCTAACAAGCACTCTTTCCTACTCATATAGAAGATCTGGAAGGAAAAACAGAGTGTAAGGAGTAAATTAATTCCCAGATTTCTGTTTGGGGATGATAAATAAATGTCTGAATAAAAGAAGGAGGAAATGAGAGGCAGGATCACATAACTTTTCACTCAGAAGAGTCTGAATCTTGGCTAGGGGAAAGGCTAGAGTGTAAAATCACTTTCTTTTATTCTCAGGCCAAAGTTTGAATAGAGGCTTTAGTGAGAAAGTGGCTTACATAAATGCCTTTTCTGGACTCTTATTTCCACTACTAAGCACCAAACAATGTCCCCGTACTTCAGCGATATAACTGTAGAACCATGCTCTAAACAGGCTCAAATAACTAAGCAGTTAAAAAAGACAGTCTCTATGGGAAATTGTTGGGAAGATGGTAATGCTGGTCAGACCTGGTCAGACCTGAATGGTCAGACCTGAAATGGGCATGGACCTGGTGACACCAAGATGCTCGATCTGTGTTTGCATGTTCTCTGCCCTCCTTACCACAGAGGAAGGTTTTGCTTGCATGGTATGATGAGAGCAACAGTTTTGATACATTGCTCTGCACAAACTGTAACAAACTTGATGTGCAAGCCTGATTACATTATTCACAGATCTCTGTTTTTCTTTTTCCAATGTATTAATCCACCTTTTTGCTGTGCTTTGCTTCTCCTTTCCCCCATCCCAGGCTTCCTCCAAATAAACTCTTAATTAATTTTTTTCTTTTGCTTCAGCTGTACCAATGTTAACATTTCTGATGCCAGTATCTAGATAATACATGCTTATATGCTGTTCTTGGCTTTGCAAGATCCTACTCCCTAAAGATTCCCTTCAGTTATCTGTGAGTTTTGGCCACTGCTCACTAACGCCTCCTTAAATACATGCAAAATCCACCCTTTCTAGTCACTATCTGTACTTCCATCAGCTTCACACTTTGTTATCTCTCATGTTCAGCATTTTCTCATGTCCTCTCCACTAGTTTCCCCACATCCTGTTCAGTTAATTTAACCAGGCCACAGCCAAGTCAGTGGCCTTGACATCTGCCCATAGTCCTAAAAAAAAGGAAGGAAAGACAGTGAGATAATGCTTCTCAGGCATTCACTATCAAGCTGGGAGACTGTATTTGGCTGTGTTCCCCAGGGATCTTTCCTGGAGCCCATGCCACTCAGTATTTTCAATAATGACTGATGAGACAGGTAGGATACTTAACAAATATGCAAATAGTACAGAGCTGTGCAAGACTATAAGCCAACTCAAGGACTGTAACACAGAATATAGATTAATCTTTTCCATCTGGGAATCTAATCTGGAGAAACATTAGTGGCTGTCCAGCAGGGAGAAGCACGCTGTTCTGTGTGACAGGGGGACCACCTGCCCAACCACAAGAAGGAACAATCACTTTTGCAGAAAAATAGTTTGGATGGTTTAGTGATAGTAGGATTAACTTGAACCTGTAAACAACAAACTGCTGAAAGCACACAATGGTAGGAGGTATGAACAGGAATGCCCCGCATCAGACAAGCAAAAATAATCCCTTCACTTTGTTGGGTCCAGTCATGAAGCTGTTGGTTGGACTGCTCTGCCTTGTTTTTGGGACAGTTCTCTAGGAAGGGTGAAAAGAGCAATGACAAAGAGAACCAGGTCTAAGAGAAAAGACTTGTGAAGAAGTGTTGGCAGAAATGAAAGTGTTTCAGAATAAAGAGAAGAAAGGGAAAGATGCCAACAGTCTTCAAATTCATAAAAGGTAGCTGCAAGGATGAAAGCGTAAACTGTCCTTCATGTGCTCATGGCACAAAGATAAAATTAATTGCCTCATGGGAAGATTTAAGTTAGTTGTGAGGAAAGGTTTTTAGTGAGCTGTGGACACAGCTCTGCACCATCTTGCCTGAGAAAACTGGGGAAGCTCCAGCTTGACAGTTTTTGAAAACAAGCTGAAGTAGCATCTGCCAGGAGGGGTTAAGTACAACCGGTGCTGCATACAGCTGTGTGACTGACCTCGTGAAATCTCTGCCAGCCATCTCCTCAATCAGCCCATGAAAGTTCCCAGAGTGAGATGAGAATTGGCTCAGTATATCATTAGCCCTTCTGATCTGATCCGTCTGCTGCAACCAGCACTCCTTTATCTGTTTCTGCCAGGAGGAGAAACTGATGGTGGATCTGGAAATTTCTGACAGAAATCTGTTTACAATAGATGGACAAAATCTTGTTGCAATGAACCAAGTAGAAATCCTACAGCAGAGACCAACTTCTTTGCTTAGAGTTTTTAGATTCCTTTTAGCCAGTTCTTAGATTGAAAACATTCCCAGAGGAGTTTTGAGCAAGTGTATTCCCAGTGCTGAGTCAAGATGCATCTGGTGTTTTTTAAATGCCTTCTCTTGGACTTCTTTCCATCTATTTCCCTTTTAAAAACACTTAAGTCTTCACCCTTGTTTTTATTTTCCTGCATCCTATCATCCCTTTGTACATAAGATTTCATTCTGAGAGGTTTATCTGGTTGTGTAGAGATGTTTCTTTTGATCTATTCTTCCAATAAGCAGAAGTGAAGGGGATTATTTAAGCATGCACATTCAGACAGATTTAATTCATATCAAGAGAATATTATGAATGACTGAAGATTTTCCACAAACTGCAAAATGGCAACATTTGCAGGCGACAAAAATGACTTAGTATTAGTCATGATCATGAATGATGATTTGGGTGGAAAGTTTATGAAGAAGAGCCTTAGAAAGCCGGGTGAATGAGAAGAAAGATATTTAGTTTCACACTAGCAAGTACTGGAGCACACACAGTCTCTTGAAATTACAAAGGTGAACTCTACTTCAGCTGGAAAAAAAGTCAGCTGCAAAGGGGTTCATGCTAGTGACAGATGTGCTATTCCCGTTTAACAAGTACCTCTGGGCTTTTTTGCCTGAAGAGCAGTGTCTCCTCGCTCACATTAATAGTGATGGTTCTTTTAAAAACACTATGTTAAGCAGCAAAGAATAAAAGATATTTATTCTAAATGGAAAGGCAATTACCTGACTGATGTTCCCCTGTGGATAAAAACCTACATGTGCTGCTCAGTGGAGCTACAGTAACCCAGTTTTGCAAGTCATTTAGCACATGGAATTGAGTTGTTTTTAATTGCTTGTTGAATTACCTGGGTTTTAGCTCTCAGCCTGTTGCAGCTGTAACTTAGCTACAAACTGAAACAGGGAAGGTATTAAGCTGTGAGTTTCAAATGGAAGCTGCAAAGTTCTTTCTTTTACAGGTAAGGTATTTCCAAGCTGAATTCAAATCGTTCTCCTATTAGGAAAAAAAAAAAAGAAAGAAAGAAAAAAAGAAAAAAGAAAAAAAAAAGAGTTGCTGGGGATTTACCCTTCAGATCTCTAAAGAGGTTTCTTGATCAGGTTCTCCCAGATGGAGGGAGACCAGCTTTGGGCTAGCTTGGGCTTAAAGACAATGGATTATGTCAGTGTTGTCTCCAACCATATGAGGGAATGGGTTTACACCATAATAACCAGGGTTGTTTGAAATCTGTTGATATTCAGTGGGATTTATAAAGAATGGCTGTTCTGAGTTGCTCCAGATGCGGGGGAAAGCCATTCTGACCCCTGCTGTTAGTTTTGAAGAAAATAACATTTTTGGCAGCAACAGCAGTGCAATCCTGGAAGCTGATCTGGAAAAGAAATGGTATCGCCGCAAAATGCCATCGAGGCTGAACAAGACTTTACTGGTTGCTGCAGTGCAGCAGTTGGAAACTCCCACTGGAGCCCAGGGCAAAGAGGACTGTATTACCTCCAGCCGCCCTGCCCTGGGCCCTGCTGCTGGAATCTCCTGCACCTCCCACATTATCTCTCCTTCGAGGGCTTCCCATGCTCTGCGCTGAGCATGTTTCAGTAGCAGCAAGGCAGATCAGCTCCTCCGTGAGCAGAAATAATAGCAGCTGAATTTTTTTTTGCCTTAGTCTCTTAATCTTCCCATACTCTTTCATTTTTGCCCGAGTCTCCCAGAGTTCAAAAATCTGAACCTGCTGTGCCCATGAAAAAAATTTCCTCTGCCCCTTAGCAGTCCCCCTGCCCACAGTGCTGTCCCTGTGCGTTTCCACTGACCCCACACTGTGACAGCAGCTAGGCTGTGGTGTCACCTCCACAAGCATGTAATGACAGGCTTTGGGGTAGTCTTGATGTGGAAAATGACCCTCCACTAAGAGAGCTGTAGAGCCACACAGCAATGAAGAAGGATTGTATCACAGAGTGGAGGAAGAGGATTGCTGCTTGTAGATGGAAGATTTTTAGCAGTTCAAGCACCAGGGAAGCTGGATGCTCAAAAGCAACTCATACCCATGCTTCAGAGTCCTACAAAATAAAGCCGTGGTGGCAACTAATAGCAAACCCAAGCCCTACACTGAAGATACCGCTTAATTCTTTGCAAATGTGCATGTTTCCTTCTGTCATATTTGTTTGCCAGATTCCAGCCTGATGCAATCTGAAGCAGCTGGGACCTTTAAAAGTCCTGTGGTGACTGGCCTGCATAAAATCAGAGATTTCAGCACTAAGCTGTTTCCAGTCACCATGAGACTCTGCCTTCTTTTCATCTGGCAGCAAAGGTTGTTTCTTGCTACCCACTGTGGGTGACTAAACCCCATTCTGGGGAAGGCAATGCCAACAGTTCCCACATGCCACAGCTAAGAGCACATGGTGTACGGTGCTTCTTGGTGCTTCATCCCAGTGTTGTTAGTATTCTGCCACCTAGAAGGACATCATTCTTATAATAACAGGTCGGATATTAGGAACAATTTCTACTCAGAAAGAGAAGACACGGGCTGCTCAGGAAGGTGGTAAAGTCACTGTCCCCAGAGGTGTTCAAGAAAAGAATAGATATGGCACTAAGGGACGTAGTTTAGAGTGGTCTCAGGCATGGGCTGATGGTTGGACTAGATGATCTTAGTGGTCTTTCCAACCTTAATGATTCTATGATTCTAAGCCAGCCAAGAAAATTGGGATTCCACCTTGTTTATTGCTCACAGGCAGTAAAGCTTGGAAAGTGAGTCAGAGGAGGAAAGCACATGCTCTCTGCTGGAGGAGCACAGATGCTACACATCCAGGTCCAGAATAGGCAGCAGCATGGAGCACAGTGAACCAATAACATGCTGAAGTTTTTCTAGAACTACAGTGAAGAAGCAACCCGGAAAATAATTATTTTGACTGCTTTTGTCAAGCTAGCCCCTATAGAATGTGCAGCAGGTAGGCTTTCCAGACCCTGCTAGGTTGTGTGCTGCACTGAGCTGCTGATGCACGAGATGAAAACTAAAAGGCAAATAAGTCCAGTCAGCACATACATTATATTACACTTTTCATTTTCCTCTTTCTTTTTTTTTTTTTTTTTCCCCAGTGTGATTCAAATACCAGTCTGAGGAGGTCATTTGGAGGAAGGATTTGTCCTAGCTGGCTGGAAACCAGTGTTAAGCTTCAGACACGGATGTGCTTTAAGAGCCAGCCAGCACACAGAATGCAATGCAGTGTGTAGATGTCCTTTACAAAGCTTTGACCTCTTTCACAGCTCTGCAGTGAGTTACCCGCTGGAATATAGCAGCAAGGTATGTTTTCCTGTGCTGACATAACCACCACAAGCAGAGACAATGACACTCCGGCACACTCAGGTCATGAGTTCTGATTTTGACCCTGTGATGGATTAAAAGCTCACAGACATTGCTGGAAAGACTCCCACTGACTCCAACAGTCTCTGGAGCAAACCTGAACACAGTGTAAATATCTCACAGTACACTGCAGCTGCATGTCAGGCAATGTTCAGAACAGGGATTAAATCCAGCCTCGTGTTCTCGGTTCTGCATTAAGAGAGGAAGAGTGCACGTAAAGTCAAGTAAGAGTCAATTTCCCAACTAGAAGAATAAGACAGTCCCATTCCATTATCCACAACTGCTGCTGTACTTATGCTCTCAGCTATGTGATGTGGCCATGTAATTCCTGATCACTCCTTGCTCTTCAGCCACACAATAGCTGTATCCAGCCCTATGCACACACAGAAATGCAGTCGTTCCATTACAGCTATGACTTTGCAGAGCCCAGCTCAGCAAGCTGGCAGGGCCAGCAGCACTGTGAAGCTGCTTTTAATGCAGAAGGGGTCTTAGCAAAATCCCTGTCTCCTTCCTAAAGTAAGTTTTTTGGCATGACTTTCATCTGGCTGGCTTTCTGAGGAAAGAAGACTCTTTCCTCATATCTGTCAGACACGTAAACCTGCGCTGAACTTCATGATGTTTTAAATGATATTGACAAACATGTCAATTGCCAGTTGGTATAACGAAAGAAGGGAGAGGAAAGAGGTAATTTTAGACATATGGGACCTTTTGTTCATAAAAACAAAATGGGAACTTAAACCAGTCATTGCCTCACATGGGCCCAAATGATCTTTGCAGGCTATGGGAATGCAGATGAAGTGGGTTATTTTAAGAACTCAATAAGTAATCAAGTTCCCATCATTGTGACTGATCACAAGCAAATGAATAGTTCCTTCAAAAAATAAAAAATAAAAAATTTCAGAGCATGTAGCCTTGAAAAGTCACTATCTACAGTGGTTAGCCTTTAAAGTAGTTTGCTGCCTCTCTGTAGGAGTTAAATCAGGGACAAAGGGAATAAAATAGAAAGCATATCACTTTGTTGATATGTGATGTGTGTCTTACCTGTTACAGAAAGTGTTTTCCTACTGAGAGGAAAAAGGAATGATCTTCACTGGCACAGTGAGGCCTTTCTGCTGACACTCTTACATAGGGTCTGAAGCAGATAAAAACCTCCAAAATCTGTCTCAATCATCCTCACATTTCATGAGAGAGGACTATTCAGATCTCTTTGAAAGTAGCTTACAGTGCCACTGTCTCCAAGAAAAAAAGATTGCTCCTGAGGACACTTAGGGCCTTAGAAATACCCCTTTTGGCCTAATGCAATAGAAGAATATGGCTGTGACTGCAGCATATATACCCATAATAACAGCAGAGTCAGAGACTTCTGTACCCAGACAGGGCAATCGTTCATGAATTCAACTGAATTTCTGTTGCAGATGTATTCCTATGGTTAATACAATTGTTCAGATGTGCAACAGGAATTCGGGATGAACACAGCACAGAAACTGGGTATGCTGAGCAATCATCCAGCAAGACAGGCTGGATGTTTTGTAGATGTACACTGGTAGCAAAGATGCCTCATCTCGTGTCTGAGGACTTACACTATTGCCTACCCAAGGTGACAGTCAACATAAGCTTTTCATTCTGATCATCTGCGTAAAAAATAGGGACGAATGGACAACTATACACAACAAGCAGAGTGAAGGGAATTTTGGGAAAGCTAAATTTAAATAACTTTTGTTTTAGAGTTGTTCCGCTATTTTGTCAGATGAGTTGATAGCTGCTAGAAAGCCGTCTTTTGTGTCTGTGTGCATGTATCAATATCTGCCTGCATGTGTTAATGTATAAAATTTGCACAGAAGTTGCATTTTCCTCAGAATTAACAGTCCTTTAGGTTGAGGGCTAAGTGCAATTTCTACCGAACAAAGAGATAATTGTGGTTCATTAGTAGACTACGTACTCAGTTCTCTTTCAATTTAGAGCATTGCCTTTTCTTTCTATTGAATCAATGAAATATCACTTTGAAATAAATACTGAAAAGTGCAGTACAAATCTAAATACCAGTAAGGAGAAGAAAAATCCTTTTAAGTCTAGAAAAATCTTCTTGTTCTTAAACTTTGTGGGTAAAATCTTGGAGAGACTGAAGACAAAGTCAAGACTCACACTTATTTTTGTGGGGCCAAGATTTCAGTGTGCTTTATGTATTCTCAGTGTGTATAACTTCATCCTTTCTAAAGAGATTTACAGCAGACAGAAGAAAATACAACGCTATAAAATGCTGCTGTGTACATACAAAGTGAATTAATAGACACCAAAGATTTGGCTCTTAAAAGTCGGGTTTGAAAATGTAGTCCTTTATCAGCTAGAACAAATACATGTAGTAAATCCTGATAATGCCTGTGGAACAGTTTGCACATTTTTGAGACTGCGGTTTCTGGGTATTGCAGAATACCCAGCTTTGCTTGCCTAGCACTCGAGCCTGTAATCAGTGGCAGCTTCATTTGAGTCAAGACCAAAGAGCACTGGTAATGCATTGCAGAATACTCTGCTCCTTGGGTGTTATCTCTGCAGACATTAAGTATAGATCTGGAAACTTTCTGTGGGGAATTCAGTCCATTTCCCATACACAAAAATTCTGCCTATACACTCAAGCAGATTAACTCTTCTTTGTAGGAAAAAAGTTATAGACCTGGATACAATGCAGTGTTGAACTATTAAGCCATGCATTTTTCACAATGAGGAAACATGATTGAAGAACACTGAAAAAGTAAAACTGTGATCTTTTAAACAGATAGCCCAGCATGAAATGCATATTTCGGATATTCATACTGGCAATAAGGGAGAGAAATCATATCAATAAGCTGTATAGTTGGGCTCAAAATTAGTCTTGAAAGAGACCTTTAAGCAGCAATATCCCTAGCAGTTATGAAAATAGAAGTGGACTATCAATCTGTAATGAAAACTGATTTTAATCTCAGGATCTCCTGTGAAATGGGAGAGCTGGCTGATTGGAAGGTTAGAGGATAGCTGGCGCTTGATCTGCCCTTGGAGTGGGTCAGGTACTTTTACCTGTAAATCCAGCTCCTGGGAAGCAGCTATCATTCCAGGTATTGCCATCTTCTGCCCTCTCCTACCACGTGCGGAGGCTGGGCAAGCGGAAGGAGCCCCTGCTGGAGCTGGCTGAATTAGGCCCAGAGCCCTGGCAGGGCAGGCAGAAATACTTCATCAAAGAGCCAGCTAGATTGTGGATTCAGCTAGGCTTTCAGGAGAGCTATATGATTGTCAGTTGCTGCTGTTAGGTCGGCTGAGGACACAACACAGCATCCGATGACTCCACCAGCTCACCAGAGGTACACCGCTGAGGTGACTGTGTGAACTGTGTGCCTTGTCAGGAAGAAATGATCTCATAATTACTGTGTGGGGACAGAACAGGGACACTGTGGAGCTACATGTCTGATGAAAGCAGGACACTAACAACCCACACACCAACACACCATCACTTCCTCACAGCCTTGCCATCCCGGCTGCCACAGGAGGGAGGGCTCTCCCATGATACTAATGGCACACCAGAGGGGAAAACACTGACTACATAGAATCATTGAATCATAGATTCATGAAGATTGGAAAAGACCACTAAGATCATCTAGTCCATTCATCAGCCCATCCCCACCATGCCCACTGACCATGTCCCTCAGTGTCACATCCACATGGCTTTCAAATACCTCCAAGGATGGTGACTCCACCACCTCCCTTTACAGCCTGTTCCTTTACCTCACCATTGTCTCTCAAAAGAAATTGTTCTAAATATTCAGGCTGAACCTCCCCTGGTGCAACTTGAGGCCATTCCCTCTCGTCCTATCACTGTTACCCAGGAGAAAATGCCAACCTCCATCTCACCACAATCTCCTTTCATGTGTTTGTAGAGAGCAATGAGGTCTCCCCTGAATCACTTCTCCAGACTGAACAATTCCAGTTCCCTCAGCTACTCCCCATCAGACTTGTGCTCCAGATCCCTGACAGCTTCATCGCCCTTCTTTGGAAAGGCAGATGAGGTGCCATCAGATGAGATGTGATCCCAAACAAAACAGCATGCACCTCAAGGCTTATTCCTCCTCCAAATTTCAGAAAAACTGGGATTTACCAATCTCTGTACTGCAACACTTCACAAAGCAGAAATAAGAAGTGTACAGAGTGGCACCTTTCTAGGCAAACAGGACAGCCATTGTGTGCCTGGAAGCACACAGAACCATGAACACAGGGATCTGCCTTATTGAGGGAACAAATGCAAGTCAGAGGGGTGAGGTTGTCTTCTCACTGAAAAAGACCAGCAACCAGACAGACCTCACTGAATGAGAATCTTTTGTCCGTTTCAGACAGGTTACTTTTCAAATGCAAAGTATTCAGGCTGATAATAAAGGCATTAATCTGACAGACTGCTTATACATTTACCAAAATGTCCATAAACTGTCAGACTCTAAAAGGAAAATGTTTTATTTAATTCCAAAATAGACTTGCATAACCTTAACTCTCAAACTTGGTGAAAGGAAAACATCATGTGTATAAAATGTGTTATCCGTGATCCAAAGGCAGTACAGTTTTAGCCTCAAGCGTTTCTACAACTGTTGTGCTTGGGGCTACTATTAAACTTTTCAACTTGGAAAAGAAATATTTTTAAAACGAGAATAATCCTCCAAATTATTCTGACACAAGTTAGAATGTTTACTTTACATAAATCAATGAGGAGCATTTCTATATCCAGTGTGGAACTTTAAACAGGATTCAAGGTGCTGCATTAAACTTACCACCTACAATACTGAAGCCAAGGCAGCATGGGGAGCATCTCGGTGACAAGCAGAGATATGTGGTGGAGTTAGTCAGGGGAAAGATTGATTTTCTTCTCTTCACAGGCAATCGATTTCCTAACATCTTAAAGCTATTGAAACATGATTCCTAAAACTTCAACAATCTAGGGCATGCATTATGTATGTGATACTCCCTTGCATATTTTGCAAAGGATTAAAATGATTAGTAGATATTATAAGAAGTTGCTGACATGAGAGGTATGTGCTACAGATGATTATAAATATGTCTGTAGAAGCTTGATTCAAAGGATTTCATTGACGAACGATGTCTTTCTCTCACTTCTTTTTTTCTTTTTTCCTTATGAATAGTGAAATATTTTAAGGATATCCATTACATATACATTTGGGGTAATGATGGCGTTGAGTAATCAGTCATCAGATAAACAACAGAAAAGCTGTCAAGGCAAGTGTGTGCACTTTTACTGTACTAAAGTAGTGTGATCAGAATTGCCCCTACACTCATGTTTCTGAAAGGGGTGAAGTATCCATTGTGAGGTTAGCCATGCTTTGAGCACAGGCAATAGAAACAGTTCCTCCACCCTCCCTCTGCCCTACCAGCATATGAGCCCCAACAAGGGTCAAGTTGCCAGTGGAATGGGCAGATAATCATTTCTGAAGGAGGGAGCTGAGGGCTCACTTATTCAAAGCCCTGGCAAAAGAAATGATGCAGCAGGACAGCCAGATGTACACACATACAGACTGTCTGCTGAATGACTTTTCCAGGGGTGGCTCTTCACGGTGTTTTAAGGGATGTATACACTAAACAGGATGGGTAAAATGTGCTTCTTCCCAGCAAAACATCTCTGCTTCCAGAAAGCAGAGGATTAGAGACAATAAGAAGCACTTAAAATCACAAGTTCAAAGAAGTCAAAAGTCCTTCTTTAAAGCTTGCTCTGACCACTTGCTACCCAGATAAATCCTTTACATATCTGAACTCCCAGGATACTTTACTAATTTTCGTTTGTTGAACCATTTCAGTTCAATCCAAGTTCAGAGCAGCAATTTCTCTTTTGCACTGAGCTCCCCACTTTTTGCCCTGCCCCATGATCAGAACAGAAGTGAGACTGAGTACACAAGATACTTTTATTTCTTGTTCATACAAAAATGAATGACAAAGTTGTGCTCCAAAATGAATGACAAACCTGTGCTCAATCATGACTGTCTGCACAAGTGGGACATCTACTCCCACGTGACTGACTAATTCATATGCCGAGAAAGGTGAATTGTATAAACAGTTTAAACCATTTGGCCTTTTCAAAATAGTACTTCTTTCTGCTCCTGCCACGCAACAGAAGACTTCATTCTCCCTTTATATGAAAATTTTAAAAGAGGTTGCTTCAAGACAACCAGCAAGATGAGCTTAGAGGGTTCCTAGCTCCATCACAAAATTATGTATGCAATCTTCCAAAATATTTGCAATTTTTTAGAATCAACGAGTTACCTGAAGGTTCATACTATCCAACAGGCAAATCACTTCTGTTTGACATGTTATTACAGTTTCTTGGACTCCTTCTGTCCTTTGCTGGCTTGGCTTACTCAGCCTGCAAATTCTGTGACAAAGACCATCTTCTTTCTCCCTATTTGTGGAGTTTCCAGCACCACTAAGTTCCCCCCTAAGGCTGGTAGATAATGTCATCACAGTAACAATTGCAAATATCAGATTTACAGTGGTGCCTCTTGAGCCCTTCTGAGGTTACACAGCTCTGCTTCCTTTAATTTCGCAGCCCAATTCGCAAACTGCACTTATTCTGGGGAGTTTCTGACAGAAGCTTGGCTTTTAGCAAGGACTTAAAACCACAAAATGTTGCTATATTATACTGTAAGGAAAAGTCTTCTTGAACATGTGTGTACTGGTGACCATACACACGTGCTTTGCTGTAGGTGGTTATCAAAGCCCTCTTCCATGGAAAGATGTGTTGCCTTATTTTTCTCCAGTCCCAAATTTCATGTACTTGTGAGCCAGAGAGATTCTCTGAGGTGACATAGGCCCTCTTCCAGAGTCTGCCACATTGTTAGGGCCCTTGGGGAAAGCGTGGTCCCATGTAGAAGAAAATAGGCTTCCTACCTGGACCTTGAGCTTCTGGAGCTTCAAATACAACACTCCACATTATTCATGAAAAAAGGCCTTCCCTCAAGATACCTTCTGTCAGCATCCATAGCCAATATGAAGCATCAACTGCACATGCTGCTATTCTTGCTTGGATTATTACTAATATGCATTATAATAAGGAAGCTGCTCTGTATTCCTAATGAATAGAGAGGATTTAAACATCTTCCTTCGAGAGAAAACAGGTGATTCATCTCTTACTGGGAGGAAAGACTGACATATGCTGAGCATATTGTACTCTCTCATGTGAAGTTATAAAGCTTCCTCTGTAGGCAAGGATCACTGAGAAGAAAATGCCTTCCTTAGCTCTCCCTTCCCCCCGAAATGGAAACCATTTGATCCTTGTCTTTGCTATAAACAAAGCTGCCTGTGTGCAATTGAGAAGAGCTGTTCAAAGATGTGAGATATACAGCTGAAGTCAACCACAGAAAGAATGGCTGAAGCTTGGCTAAAGCTAATTAAAGTCATTCCCTTACTTGTGCTGCAAACACAGACGGTCTAAAAATACCTTGGCTTTCTTTTCTGCCTCTGATTTAGGCATGTGCTCTGTATTTATTTCTTTTCAGTGGCAGAAAATGTTACCTAAGAAGTTACCTCTTTTTCTGAAAGCCAGGGCATAGATACTGCAACAGCTGGGGGATGTCCTTTGTGTTGATAAGGTATGTCATCATCTATAACCATTTGTCTGTTGAATACACACAGGTACCTGGTTGTGGTTGGGATTGTTTTAAATTGCAGAATAGCAAAACAACTGAAGCAAAATTCTAACCCTTAAATTTTCTGCAAAATGTTCCTGAAGTTGCTCACAAAACATGCTGACATCTGAGTATGTGCAACACTGTCATCTCAGAGAGAAAGTCTGATCTGGTCTATCTGGCTAAATTTGAAATAAGTCAAGAGAATTTCTCCAGCTTCCTCTGGATGGCCTTGGCTCAGGGCCTGGATTATAAAAATATGTTGAAGGTCATAGAATCCAAAGGATGAAGTTTTAAAAGCTTTCAATAAAATAGGTGTTTTGTTATTGTTACAAACGCAGACACGGTAAGCAACTCTTTCTAACTGCTTTTAGGTTACTGCGTATTCTTTTTAATTTTATTAACTACTGAGGAATTTTAAAAAGTCCTTCCAGTCTCACTGGCATCCAAAAAAAAAAAAAAAGAAAAAAAAAAGGTTGATTGAAAAATGTATTTTTTCCCAAACATGGTGATGAAAATGCTGTCTTTAACCAAAACTTCAAATGTCAAACAAAATGATGTCAGTTTCAATTTCTTAAAAGCTTCATAGCCGATTGGAAACAAAATTATATTTTCAACCTTTTCGGCTGAAAATGTTGATTGAAATTAAATATCTAGATCAAAATAGCAATTTTTGCATATTACATGAGCAACAGCTCATATCTTGTGCATATAAAAGTAAGCATCTCATGATATGGCTGCAATACCTACACCACAATCCAAGGCATTATGAAAGAGTTGAAAATAAAATCAGTGAGTGAAAGGACTGTGGTACAACAAAAACAGGAGACAGCAGAGAACCCTTTATTTTCTCTTAAGGAAAGAATTCTCTTTCTTGCAAAAATAGTCAGAAGCATTAGTCTGCAGGGATTCCATCAGGGCACTTAAACATAATGCCATGTTTTGTTTTTTTGTGTGGGTGCTTTGACTTGGCCTTTTGGGAATGAGCTTCCCAATAGCTCTAGCAAAGCAACCGTCTCACTCCAGAACAGAATCACAGACCCATAGAATTGCTAAGTTTGGAAAAGACCTCTAAGATGACCCAGTCCAACCACCAGCCCACCCCCCCCACGCCCCCTGCCCACGTCCCTCAGTGCCACATCCACACGGCTCCTGAACACCTCCAGGGACGGTGACTGCACCACCTCCCTGGGCAGCCCCTGCCACTGCCTCATCACTGCTCTTTCTGAGGAGAAATGGTTCCTAATATCCAACCTGAATTTCCCCTGGCAAAACTTGAGGCCATTCCATTTCATCACTGTTACCTGGGAGAAGAGGCCAATCCCCACCTTGCTGTAACCTCCTTTCAGGTGTTTGTAGAGAGCGATGAGGTCTCCCCTGAGTCTCAGGGAACAATCTCAGTTCCCTCAGCTGCTCCCCAGCAGCCTTGTGCTCCAAACCCTTCATCAGATTCATTGTCCTTCTCTGCACATGCTCTAGGACCAATTCTCCAGCACCCAGGGCCTACTGCAGTTATTCTGGATGCTCAAAACCTGTCTGACCTTTTGGATCTATTTCCCAGCCCCAGACACTGCTGCACCAATAAGGGATCTGTTCTACAGCAGCTTTCCCCAGGATAGATCTGCAGTCCTGGTATCCGCTTCCTGCTTCCATTCTCCCTCCTCCTTCTCTCTGTTTGTTGGCTCAGCCTCTTCCAGATCATCCACAGATGGGGAATAAACTGTTGGTCTCACAAATGGTGTTGTTTCACTTCATCTCCTTTTGGATAGGCTGCAAAACTGTACATGTGTGTGAGACCCTATTGAATATACGTACTGCTGCACAGAGTACAGATGTGTACTTTAAAGCTTCTTCTCTCATCTCTGGCCCATAAACCTTCCTCTTCACCCCTCTGCCTTCACACTGCCTTCAACTGCTGAGTCCACATGCCATGGGTAGACACCCCAGCTTTCCCAGGTGGTACAAGGGTGGCGAAATACATGCAGAGTGTCGTAGGGTTTAAAGAAGAAAAAACACCAGGCTTCACTTTTTCTGCTACAAAAATATATGTATAACCACACTTATGCTGAACATACAAACACACATGTGGAAAGACTTGTAGCAAAGTATGATTAAGGCCTTCAGCATTGCCAAAGCAGAGCAATGGCAAGCAGATGTTTGCAGGGTCTTATGGAATGCCAGCCCCATGGCAGGAGGGAGTGATGCAGTGTCAGAGACTCTCAGAAGCCCCTTCTTGGCTCCATTCTGTATGTCTGGATATTTTCTCCCATTCACTGCATCCTTGTATTAAAATGAGATTGTGAAATGCAGAGATAACATGATTTGCTCAATTCTGTACATTGGGTCAATAGCACAGTCCAGGAACAGCTGCAGACATCACTTTGTGGCAGGCTGAAAGCTGCACAACTTCCAGGACAGGCAGCCCTTGCACAAAGTGAAATAAATTACCTACAGTGACAGCTTGACAAAAAGGTCAGGGAAAACACATTAAATAAGACTCCAGAGTGGTGGCTACTCAAGTACTGAGAGGCGACAAATCTGAACCACATACACCAAAACCAACTGCTGTCCAAATAGTAAATAAAAAGGAGAAAAAATCACACACAGAATCCCCAAGGTTGGAAGAGACCTACAAGATCATCCAGTCCAACCATCCACCTATCACCAATACTTCTCACTAAACCATATCCCTCAACACAACGTCCAAATGTTCCTTGAACACCTCCAGGGTCGGTGACTCCACCACCTCCCTGAGCAGCCTATTCCACTGCCTGACCACTCTTTCAGGGAAGTTAATAAATAAAAAAGAAGGCTGCCCTGTGCAAACTGCTGTGGACCAACTCCAATGGGACACAGACAAGCATGAGGCTGTGCTGTGGGTTCTGCAGCTGTTGGGAGCATCGTATAGCAGCATACTGTGCCCAGCAGATTCCATGCAAAGCCCCTGCCTTCCTGCATCTCCTGCATCCCTGCAGGGCCACAGCAAAGCCTCATGATACTTGCGAGGCAGAGCACCCAGATGGGAAGGCTCTCTTTAAGATTCTCTATCTTTCTTTCCCTTTTATTCTTATAATAACAAGATTCTGCACCTCTGGAGGCAGAGACAGTCTTTTTGGCAAACATGCAATCTCTTCCCAGACAGATGTTAAGGGCTGAAAATATTTCCCTTTTGGGTGTTCTTTTATACTCCCTTTCTGTGGCATAGCCAAAAAAAATGACCACAATAACTTTCTGTCCAGGCTTTCCCTGATCTCTGTCAAAGGGTGTGCAGCTGGCTGAGATTCTGACTAATTAATCACAGCACACAAGACTTTAACCTTTAAATAGCTGAGAAGAGGCCACCCATAGCAGATGTAAAGCTTGATTTTATGGTCAAGTTGCAATGGAGACTTTATGGCGCTTTTCCCCACCTTTTTTATGTGTTATTGTTGTACTAAAATCTTGCGATATAAAAACTGTCCAAACACTTGCAGAAGATGGATAGGAAAAAGAAAAAAACAATTGAATTTCTCGGTATAAGTAATTCTAAAAAACAAATCAAATGATTCCAATTGCACCTGAAATTTTGGGTGAAAGGAACTTCAAAACTTAGAGGTAAATGTACAGTATTCACCCCATAGAAGTTGGATTGAATAGAGCAGGCAAATTGTTTTTTTTCCAAGCAATAAAATCCTGGAAAATCCAGTTGTGAGTTAACCAAAGATGCTCACAACTCCAGGTCAAAATCCCATAAAGCGCTTCAGTAGAGGGGGGAAAAAAACTCACAGAGAAGTTCAAATGTTTCAGCTTCTATTTTCGTATTGACATTTTCAGCTTCTGAATTCACAATGACATTTTCATTTAAAAGTGACCATAAAAAAAGGTTTTCAAAAAAGAGATGTAACATTCAGATCACCCAGTGGTAATACCTTCCTTTATCCTCCCTTTCTTTGCTGCTAATGAGCCAACTTCAAACCCCAAACCATTAGTATTTTAGCTGTTTTGTTTTTAAAGGAGAAAGAATTCTTCCAAGAAATGGAAATCTTTTGCATGCAGCCACCTAATTTTTTATAGCACAGGTTCTCTTTGGACAAATCTAGTGAGCGCTGAACTCATTTACTCCAGAACACTTTCAGTAAATACCAAGGATGGCCTCATTAATATTCTGCAAAGGTTTCAGGATCAACAGTAGCATGCATAATAGTATTTAATGACAGCAGGGCTTATTATCAGAACAATTTGGCCTCATCTGGCCCCTTTTGGCAAAATAGAATGCATAATAAGGTATGTTAATATTCGGCTCTTTGGCAGGTCTTAGAAGATGAAACAGTACAGCTGGCAGGATGAAATGAGAGCAGCTGGAAGTGGAAGACCTGATTTCTACATATTAAAACATTTGACATTTGGTATCTGAAGGGAACACTGTTTGTTTAGAGCTAATATATAACTCGCCAATGATGACAACTTGTAATGACAGCTTTTATTATGGTCTGGTTAATCCTCAAATTCAGCCTTGTCCTTTTAGACCATCTGCCACCAGTTTTTTGCTGTTGTTGTTAAGTGTCATGCACTTGAGATGTCATAGCCATGCAAATACAGAGCATGTGTCTTGGTACCTCTGCTCACAAGGGGCAGACCAAGAGATGTGAGTGCAAAGATTATCAAATGGACAAGCAGGGGTTATACCATAGATCGCTCAGCATTCCCCTTAGGATGACACTCCATGGATGCTGACTTGCGTGCAGGTCCAGTTGAAATCATTTTTCTTTTCCACATTTCCAGGCATGGGAAAATGCCACTTTTTTTCCCTCTGAATGAATGTGGCCTGTTTCTGCCAGAGAAATTACAAGGCTCTCTCTCTACAAACATCAAACACATGCCAGCAGCAATGATTCCTCCAAAGCCTGCGGTGATAACTAGGCAAAGCCATGTATATTCATCACAGGCACATCTGGTCAGTGTGGATGTGATGTTGCTATTTCTGTCACAGTCCTCATGATATCTGATGTCACTCATTTTTGATATGTCATTGGGTCTAATCATAGTCCACAGAAAAGATTGCTTTGCACAAGATTATGCAGACCGCCACCTCTGTATTCAAACTCCTGGCTCCTGTGTAGTGCAGGACTGTTCTGCCTCTTTAATCTCTGAAGAGGACCACACCATGGACACTCTCCCAGGACACATGTGGGAGCTGTTAAGGCACTGCTGACCTGAGAGGTGCAGCAGCAGCACTGGTTGTGCTGTGGGAGAAAGATGCCCATTTCCTTGATGCACTGTGGTTTGCTCAAGGATGTCTCTTTGCTGGCTTTCAGAGACCTTGAGACAGGACAGAGTCAGCCAGGGCCCTGGAGGACATCTTCATAATCTTACAGTGCCTCAGACATCTTAGTAAATCCATGCTCACATGTTTGAACTGACGTATGTAGTTGGCACTTAGAATTTCCACCTGCTTTGTTGTTGAGGGAAGTGACTGTCGCACCCTATATTGAACTGGTGCAGCCTCATGTTGATTACTGTCTGCAGTTTGGGGCACCACAGTGCAAAAAGGCCATAAAACTGTTAGAGAGCATCCAAAGGAGGGCTACGAAATGGTGAAGGTTCTGGAGGACAAGATGTATGAGGAGCAGATGAGGCCCCTCTGAGTGTCCAGCACAGAGCAGAGGAGCTGAGGGAAGGCTTCATGGTGGCTGCAGCTCCTCACAGGGAGTGGGGGGACACACTATAGAATCATAGATACATAGAATGAGAGTTGTAGAATGGCTCAGGTTGGAAGGGACCTTAAAGATCATCTGGTTCCAACCCCCAAACAAATGCTTTAGGCCAAAGAAATTTCATTTATAACTCGGTATATATTTTAAAAACATTCTTCTGCTTCTTTTTGGGAAAGAAATTAAAAACTTCCAAATGAATATTTCAGCCTTCATCTGTGTGGGTTTTCTTTTGTTGTTTGATGAGTAAGATCCTAAAGAAGAACTGACTGCCCTTTTCAGAGAGCGTTTCATGTGGAGTGTTTTTTCACCTGTTAATAGATTTCCATCACATTACTCATGTTTTGAAGTACACATCATGGCAGCCTTTCCTGAATATTAAGCACAATATATAAAAACAGGCCTGTCTACTGATCGTGCATTTAATCATGTCTAATAATGCTTAAATATAACCACTGAGAGTAATTAGAATCAAGAGCGAACATCTTACTACTGTTTTCACAGCGTTTTTTTCTGTGAAGTTGCCTTTGAGATACTGAATGAATCAGGCAGAATATTTTAACACATTGCTGCTTTAGAAGTAGCTTAGAATGACCAGTAATTCCAAACCTATTTAGAAACAGGCTCTAATTAAGCCACTTACGATAGTGAGGCAGTATCAATGTTTACATAGAAAGCTGCGTCCTGTCTCCAGTGTCAGTCCCTGGGGGCAATCATAGAATCACAGAACAGCTTGGGTTGGTAGGGACCTCCAAGCCCATGCTGCTCTAACCCTTGCCATGGGCAGGGCTGGCCCATTTCAGCTCAGGCTGCCCAGGGCCCCATCCAACCTGGCCTTGAGCCCCTCTAGGGATGGGGCACCACAGCTTCTCTGGGCAATCAGACATTCCAGTAGGTAAGGGCAATGTCCCACCACAACTGAATACTGCAATAGAGAAGGGTCCCTTGAAGAGACTCCCTGTCACAGTCTGGCCTCTTGTCTTCACTTCTACCTGAGCCTGCAGCAGGCTTAGACCTTTGAACTCAGGAAGATCTCCTTCTTCAGATCCGAGAAGAGCCTCCTGTGTCCTATCTTAGGTGGCAAGAAGCTGGCACTATGGTGAAAGCACTAGACCACATCCAGCCTTCCTGGGCTCATCCTCTGAGATGGATGTTGGACAGCTACCTGAACTTTTTTTCTTTGGCTCCCTCTCTGCAAACAGAAAATGAGACTTTCTTGTGTGCAGAGATGGCTTGAATTTAATACATTAATGATATTCTCAGACAGCAGAATTACAATAGCTGAGAGACACGAATGTCTCAACCCAGAGGTCAAACATATTTTTGCACTTATGTTTATGTTTTCTAGTCCTGCTTTAAACCAGCTTCCAGAAGAGTACAGAAACAGCGTCTCAGGAGGCTTGGGATCCTGCCTTTAGCACTGGGCAATCAAGCCATGCTGAGCTCCATGGTATCAGAGCCACACTCTACCAGCACCCACATATGACATTTCAGAGCGTGTCTGGTCAGTCTTTACAGACTGATTTTGCATTTCTGCCTGGAACATGGCCTCACTCTTCCAGTTGGCAGTTCCCTGGGACAGTGGATTTCCAGCCCAGCACAGGTACCTTCAGCAGCACGCAGCTACCTGAGGTAACTTTCTCTGTCAAAATATCTCTTCATAAAGCACTTACAAACCCAGTGACAAAGACTAACAGAAATTTAGGTTGCTCAAGGTTTTTTCACACTAACCAGAACAAGATTAACGTGACAAATCAGATGAACTTTGAAGTCCCTTCCAACCCAAGTCATTCTGTGATTCTATGATTCTATGATTGTTAGAGAAACGTACATCAGAAAAGACCAGATAGTCTTGGATTATTTTACACTAGATGAGCCACAGATGTCCTTTACAGAGTGAAGTATAAAATACATGTAAATGTTTGTTGCTGTGTGTTGGGGTGGCGGGGTGTGGGGGTTTGTTTTATTTTTTGATCTGTCTAACTCCTGTCTTTCAATGGGACTTTGATTTGACTTCTTAGGAAAAGCAATGAAAAACCTTAATTAAAATTTTGCAGCTCCCTGGACATCTGTTCTCAAGTGTTATATAAAATATTACACATCGTTATAAATATACATTCATGTTTTATTTTAGACACATTAGTAATTGGGATTTTATAGGGCCATAGAGATTTAAGCATAGGATTGCAGTAATAGAGGCATGTGAGCACACACACATGCACAAATTCCTACATAGACTTTAGTATACATACGTATGCCTGTGTCGAATTTTGTGAAGTAAAAAAAAATATTCTGGAAAAGCTTTTTTGGCAAAGAAACAGTCAACTTTCACATTTACAATGTGTGCCTTCTTCTAATGCTTGTGCTAGACTTGCCTTTGCTCATGCCACTTCAGTAATGATTCAAATGTCCTGTATGAGAGGGTATTCAGGGACAGTAATAACCCACAGCACTTTTCATCCTGTTTGGTGCTCTAAAAATGGATATCTGCTACAAGGCATGCTATTAAAGCATCTCCTAAGGATGTGTTTGTAACCACCAGTCAGTTAGGACTTATGCTGCATCCAGTGCACCCATCCATTACAGCCAATGCTGCAATATTTAAAACGTTGCAAAGAAGACTGTGAAAGCTCATCATTTATTTATTTATCTGCCTGAATGATTCAGTTGATGTGATTCTTTTCTCCAGTTACATGTTCCTATAGGCCTCAGTATCGCTGCCCAAAAGCTGAAGGTGAGGAACTGTCCATAGCAGTACTGGCTGAAGAAAGATCTCAGTGTTTCTTCTCATGTCATATCATGTCAGAATAAATAGGATAAGTGTAGCAAGTCAACCATTCCACAGATTCTGTCAGGCTGGTTCATTATTGAACTCTGGACTTTCCCTGGTCTCCTATCCCTCTTCGTTTTCATTCTTTTTCCCTTTGGAAAAATTTCCCTCCAGAAAATTCTACCCAGGGAGGTGGTGGAGTCACTGTCCTTGGAGATGTTCAAGAACTGTGTGGATGTGGCACTGAGGGACATGGTCAGTGGGCACGGTGGGCTTGGGCTGATTGGTGACCTTAGACGCCTTCTCCAACCTTAATGAATCTATGATCACCTTCCCCAACATGTGCAGATGCACAGAGCTGTTCCGCTCACCAACACAAACTTGAAATGGAGACAGTCTGATGCTACTGACTCACTGGACAAGGAACATTTTGTCTGAAACTAGCAGGTTCAGTGACCTTATTATCCAGCTCAGTGCACAGAACACAGGAAAGAGCACAGGTTAGATCCATGGCACATTGCCCTGGAGCTGATGTCCTTGTGGGCTTGTGGTCGCAAAGTCCACAGTGACTTCCAGGAAGATCATGACTTCTTCAGTGCTGCCTGGAACACAGCTGCAATCTGGGATCCATCTGAGCTGAGATTCTCCTGTGTTTTCTGAAGAACACCTGGTGCCTTAGGATTAAATTCCATCTCACAGGACTGTGATATTCTAGACAGACTTTTTTATAATGATTGTTTTCAAATTAGACTTTCTTGGAATTCTGCAGCTTGTGGAAAATTGAGAATATTTATGAATTTTGTCTAGTTTGTGGTCAAAACCAAAAGAAGAAAAAAATCTGCAGTTCAGACATCCTGCTTTCTAGCCTGTTTAAGCACTTGTGATAACCAAAAATAGTAATGATATTTGCTGCTCAGGAGCTCAAAAGACTCCTTACAATAAATCTGTCCTTCCAAGAAGAAAAAAAGAAATAAATCCAAATGAACAAATTAAACAGCAACAAAAAAAAAACAAACAAAAAAAAAACACACAACAAAGAGTCAAGTTTAAGATTTCAATTCAAGTATCATCTTGGCAGCACGTAAAACAAGCCCTAAATCACTGGATCATGTCCTTTGTGATATATAAAGTTCATTGACAGTGCACTTAGGTCTGAACTACCAAAATCTATACTTTCCAAAGCAGGGAATCAGTCTACAAAGCCAGACTGAGTTTCCAGTGGTTAGATTTGGGAAGTGCATGAGCTCTGGGGTAGAAGTCTGATGGGGACTGTCCATGAGATGGTAGCATACAGTCTGTGAGACAGTGATCTATTGTGTATGTATGTGTCTAGTGCTGGATTTGTCTTCAGCAGGACAAGGTTTCACAAAATGTTTGCTCTGCCCCTTTGGTGGCCAAAGGGGAAATCACATGTCCCTGTTGAGTTACTGCCTTTAGCTAGCATGTCTCTGCATCGGTTGTATCAGTGGAGGCCCTTTATTTAGTGCTGTATACCATAATGTTTCACAAATGCATATGAAATTTTTTCCTGCTCTTATTTCTCAAATAGTCTTGTAAGTCAGAGACAAGAAAAGGGTCAGATGAGGAAGGATTCCCACCACAGAAGTTACCTTAAGGAATTTCAAGGTGATTTGTAAAGTTCCCCAGCCATATGAGAGCTGTGTCCAGTGATTTGTATAGCTACATGTCTCAGCTAGGTTTTGAAGCTCCTCAGTATTGTATCTGGACATAATGGATTTTTAAATCCATCTCATTGATGTAGCTTTTATGTAGATGTGGTGCTAGGAAATTGGAGCCAGCACCAGTTTGGGGCTATCCATGTGCTTCATGACACTGTTTTAATTTGTATTACACAACAGGTGAGGAAAATCTGTCTTAATAGCACTCTATCATGGGAAACAGATGTCTCTGGGTATGATGTATTACACATGGGAATTAATGGATCAGATATAGGAGGCTCCTTGCTCTATGAAAAGGAATTAAAACACAAGTGAGACTCGCTTTTTCAAGCCTGGAAGATGATACTGTAATCAGTGAAACTTCTTGAGCTGATTTGTTGTGTACAACTTAGCAATTTGAAGAGTGCTTTATCCAAGCAGTGTGTGGTTGCTGGGGACCAGCTATGCTACCAGTGCACCATGAGGAGGTAAGCATCACGCTGGCCCCAGTGCTGAAGTCCCTTACATAGCAGACCAACCTCAGCACCAGTGGTGATGGAGCAGCTGCTCTTTTTATCACTAAAGCCACCAGTCAGCAGGCAGAGTTGCAGGATGCAGGCCATACCCTGGCAGTGGGAGAGGGGGGTGAGATGTGTGCATCTACATACTAGGGAAGAAAACAGCTTGTTTCAGGCAGGAGAGGACATGGCAAGCCTGACCTAAATCTGTGATGGCTCTGGTGCAGCAGACTGGAAACTCAGTGGCACCTCCAGATAAATTAAAAATGGGGCAGGCTTTTGTTGGATTGTGGAAATGATTAGCGTGAAGCATGATTGTGTCTTACTTAATTGCGTTAATTGAATGTTCCCACATCTCGTTTCATATTCTGAGCACTGCTGAATATTGTATGGAAAATAACCACACAGAGGAGAGCTGAATGTCTAGCCTGGCAGTGAGATAAAGATTTTCTGACTGTGAAGGCATAAGAATACATCCAGAATGATTCTGTACGTTTTATGTTTCCACTAAAATGATGAATAGGTAAATAGTCAGGTCACAGTTTTTGTTACTGTGTTCCAAAGTTAACTCCTGCATGCATTTTTCAGCAAGACTGAGGCTGCCTGCAGGTTTGATCAGGCCTTACTGACAGATGTTATAGTGGGTTTCTCTGGGTCACATTTCAGGATATTCTTTACAGCAGTGTAAGCCAAAAATTAGAACTGGCTAAGAACAGGTATTTTGCATATTCATACGTATGCTCTAAATCTTCTTACACCTCTACAATTCTCTAAGCCTTAGAGGGTTATTTGTGACATTAAGATTGTCATAGGCATTTTAACTGGAATAACTAGTAGCTGTTTGGTGCTAGTTTGGGTATTTTATGGGAACCAATTTTCTTATGCATATGCTGATCAAGCTTGCAAGTAGGCAATTGTTTAAATCCTTCATCAAGCTCTACACAGACAAATACAAACCCATTTGTAAGGGAGAAATATTTTTTCCTGACAAGCACAATGACTAGCTACTTCAACACAAGTTCTTTGTTGTCTGACTAAAAGATCAAGTCAACAAGTTCAAGCCAGTATGACTGCTCAAGTCAATCCACTGTGCTCCACTGCATGAACCCATAATTATTTTAAATTGATGGATCTGAAAGGCAGTTCTACTCCAATATTTTTTTAACTTTGGAAATTACCAGTCTGATGCTTGGATATCAATTTTCCGGCAGCTACCACAGGAAAATGCTGAACCGTGATGATTTAATGAGGGTTTCTGAGCCTATATAAGATGTGCCTGCAGTATAGGTGTCATTAGCCGAGTGTTTTAAGTTGCAGCGACAGAAGACCTGAAGCAGAGTCCAAAGTACTTTGATGGGAAGAGGAAAAGCAGTCAGCAAGGACAAGGCAGACTCTTAGATTTTTACACAGAACCATAGAAACACTGAATCATAAAAACTGGAAATGACCACTTGAGTCACCCAGTCCAACCACCAGCCCACCCCCCCCACGCCCACTGCCCACGTCCCTCAGTGCCACACCCACACGGCTCCTGAACACCTCCAGGGACGGTGACTGCACCACCTCCCTGGGCAGCCCCTGCCACTGCCTCACCACTGTTTCTGAGGAAAAATTTCTCCTAATACCAAACATGACTTCAATTGTCTTTCTCCTCACCTGCTCAAGATGCCCCGTTATTGTCACCTGCCAGATGACATGCTCCATGCTCCGCTGACTCATTTTCCTCAGACATTGTGTTTGGCCAACAAATTTTCTTCTCCAGAAGAGGAATGGATGATGAGATGATGAAGAAATTGTGGGAACGGGTTACGCCTCTCCCAACAGCTGTGTTGCCAATGAAAAATCCTTACATCATATGCTAGGATTTGGCATGTTGTAGATATGAAGGAGCTAGTGTTATGAACCTCAAGTGCACAGCATGATTTTCGTAAATCAGTGTTCATTCCTCTCAACAACAGCATGATTTTTCAGAGGAGTCTACCTTTTTTGGCTTTCATCTTCCTTCTGTCACTGCTGATTCTGTTTGCCATGCTTCAAGCTTTAGATAAAGGGGAAGGAATGGGCACAAATCTCTGAGAGCAAAAGAGTAGAAGAACTTCCAGTGTTGGGAAGCCTGAAGTCTGTGATTTCAAGAGGCCCACTTGTTTCTGGGAGAACTTGTCTCTCTTTTAAATCAGTGTTTTTTTCTACTTCTTCCTCCCTATAATTCTTCCCAGAAGAAGACCTCCATGCAATGCCATGCGGAGCTGGAGACTGGCAACTCCAGCAAAAAGATCTCAAAAGGTGGGATGCTGAAAGCCTGAAAGCAGAAACAAAACTTGAGGAATATTACCTCATTTATATTTCCATATAAATGTGAACAGGGAATCTCATGGTCTCTTTTCTCTCTCTCTTTCATTTGCAGTCAAAGAAATATTAGGGCTCAGCTGGGTGAGCTACCACAATTCCTTTTTTATCTGGACTGCTCAGCAGCATCTTCTTGTTCACCCTGTGAACAAGGACCCCTTATGGAGGCCTCATGAGCTCTTTTATTTACATACCCTGGGCACAGAAGCACCTACAGAAAGGCCAAGACATTGACACAGCCCTGCTAGATCCAGACACATGACTCTCAAGCATGTGTCATTTTGGGTGCCCTTACAAAGCCGACTATGGTTGAGTAAGTCTTTAATTTGAATTAATGGACCGTGTTCATGCAGCACTGCAGTTCTTAATGTCAGACATAGGGAGAAAGTAAAATTTTCCCCAAAAAAGCCATAAACAAATGACTGCTGTGGGGTCTGTTGTGGATTGTCTCCAAAGAGAAATGGAATATTTTCCTCTTAGTGAATCACAGAAGAATGTTACTATATCCTACTTATTGCATGGTCTATACACAGAACAAGGAAAGGAAAGACTAGTCAACTGTTTGACCTCAGTTTGGGAAAAAAACCTCTCAAGAAACCTCAAGAACTCACCCCCTTAAGAAAAAGGAAAATGTCACAGACCTGGAACCTTAATTATATACTCGTGGCAATCTACTAGAGAGAAAAGCTTCAGATGTTTGAAAAAAAGTATTTGACTGGAAGGGCTTGTTCATGCTCACATAGCGTTTTCCAACAACTATTCCTTCCTTATTTCTTTTTTTTTTCTTTCTTTTCTTTTTTTTTTTTTTTTATTTTTTGAAAAACGAAGGTCCCTTCCAACCCTTAAAATTGAATGATTCTACAAAAAAAAAAAAAAAAAAACCAAAAAAAACAACAACAACAACAGGCTGAAGAACCAGGTGAACCTTTGACATTTATGTTTGATTTTCAGCCCCTAGGCATGAACTGAAAACAAAACAAATCATGCTGCAGAAAGGTTTGTCAAATTGTGTAGACTTTCAGTGACCCTTCTGTTCATAATACTTTCTTGACTCATTTTTTTCTGAGGTTACGAAGGGTCTTTACCCACCACCTCCTGGTGAACTTGTCCACAAAACACTTTCTATTTTTCAATAGGTTTATCTGTTACACATGAAAAAAAAATCTCAGCTGGCATGAACATGTAGCAAAATTTAAAAAAATATGCTCAGCTATGTAACTCAAGTACCCAGGATGACTTTTGTTAATCTAGTGATTTGTTCAAATCATTACTTTACAAGGACTTCTGCATTATACCTGAACACTCACAGAACCCTGTACTAATAGCAGAAGCTAAATATGATATTTAATTGGACAAATTTTCTGACTCATATTTATCTGTTTGCATGTGGCACATTTATTGGCACTGGAATTATGCCTATATTTTATTATTAAATATTATTTTGCAAATCTTTTGACTGAGGATCTTTACATCGGTTTACACATCAATTGTTTCAAGCTTCAGTTGGATTGGTACTCCAAACCAGAACTGAATCTGGTGGCAAGGAAGCTCATTTGCTGGATCCCAGAGAGGTAGGAGGCAGCCTGGTATGCCCAAGTCTTCCTTTGAAGAAGTTTTTGCAAGTGGGAGATGCTCCCACGTAATATAAAAAAATCAGAGAAGGTGGCAAGATGAGGCAAGGCGAGTCAAAGAAATGCAAGACAAGGCAAAGCAAGGTAAGGCAAGGAAAAGGATACTAAACATTCACAGACACCCTTTCCCCTCCCAAAAAAAAAAAGAACAAAAGCCTCCATCGTGATGAAGGCAATCCAAAAAATAATGGTGAGAATCTTGCCCTTGTCTGAACTGACTGGAAAAAATATCTAAGCTAACATGGGACTAGTGGAAAATACTACCTGGAGAAACTAGCAAAAATGGTAATGGTAGAGCACATGCTCCTGTAAAAGAATTAGCGTCTGGAATAATTCTAGAATAAAATCATTTTTATTCTTTTATTTAATAAAACAAACAAACAAAAAAAAGGCTAGCCTTTGGGATAACTCTGTGGAAACCTAGTGTGACAATTATTTTCTCCAAATGGGCAAGTCTGTGCTTACAAGGTCCTGTAGACTTCCCAAGAGTGTTTCATACATAGAAATGCTGCATACTTGAGATCACCTTGCTTCTTACAAAAATACTACAAAAACTGTTTTACTTTTGTTCTTACTTTTTGTTTCTCATTTCTCCTCTGGGATGGCTATTTTTACTTTTCACTAATTTTGGGGTCTATAATTCATAGAATCATAGAATCACCAAGGTTGGAAAAGACCTCTAAGATCATCCAGTCCAACTGTCCACCTATTATCACCTATATTTCCCACTAAACCATGTCCCTCACTACAACATCTAAGTGTTTCTTGAACACCTCCAGTGTTGGTGACTCCACCGCCTCCTTGGGCAGCCTGTTCCAGTACCTGACCACTTTCTCAGAGAAGAAGTATTTCCTTACTCCCTACCTGAATCTCCCCTGGTGCAGCTTGAGGCCATTCCCTCTAGTCCTATTGCTAGCTACACAGGAGAAGAGGCCAACTTCCACCTCACCCTTCAGGTGGTTGTAGAGAGCAATAAAGTCTCCCCTTAGCCTCCTCTTCTCCAGACTGAACAATCCCAGCTCTCTCAGCTGCTCCTCACAGACCCCTCACGAGCTACATTGCCCTTCTCTGGACACACACCAGGTCCTCAATGTCTTCCTTGTAGTGAAGGGCCCGAAACTGAACACAGTACTCAAAGTGTGGCTTCACCAGGGCTGAGTACAGACGAATGACCATTTCCCTGTTCCTGCTGGCAATACTATTTCTGATATAAGCCAGGATGCCATTGGTTTTCTTGGCCACCTGGGCACACTGTGGGCTCATGTTCAGCTGAGTGTTGACCAATATCCTGAGATCTGTTTCCTCTACACAGTCTTCCAGCCACTCTGCCCAAAGCCTTTAGCATTGCCTAGGGTTGTTGTGGCCAAAGTGCAGGATCCAGCATTTGGTCAGACTGAACTTCATCCCATTGGCCTCAGCCCAGCTATCCAGCCTGTCCAGAGCCCTCTGAAGAGTCTGCCTATCCCCAGGCAAATCGACACTTCCAGCCAACTTGGTGTCATCTGCAAACTTAGTGAGAGTGCACTCAATGCCCTCATCCAGGTCATCAATACAGATATGGAACAGGACAGGTCCCAGTAACAACCCCTTGGGGGCACCACTCATCATCAGTTGCCAGCTGGGTTTAAGTCCATTCACCACCACTCTTTGGGCCCAGCCATCCAGCCTGTTCTTCAACCAGCAAAGAGTATATCTGTCCAAGCCATAGGCTGCCTGTTTTTCCAGAATACCATGGGAGATAGTGTTGAAGGCTTTGCTGAAGTAGACTACATCAACAACCTTTCACTCATCCACCAGGCATTTCACTCGATCATAGAAGGAGATCAGGTTGCTCAAGTATAACCTGCCTCTCATGAAGCCATGTTGTCTAGGCTTGATCTCTCAGCTGTCCCACTCATACTGTATGATCTTCCTCAAGATGATCTGCTCTGTAACCTTCCCTGCCACCAAGATTAGGCTGACAGGCCTGTAGCTCCCTGGATCCTCCTTATGATGTTTCTTGTAGTTGGGAGTCACATTGGCAAACCTCCAATCCTCTGGTTCCTCTCTGATTGACTAGGAATGCTGACAGATGATGAAAAGCAGCTTGACTATCACCTCCAACAGCTCTCTAAGCACATTCAAGGCAGTGCAAGTAAAGTAGTAGGTCTCTAAATGTTTCCACCTGAATCATGGGGAGTTTGTTCTGTTCCCAATCCAAGACTTCAAGGTCAGGGGATAGAATACCATGATGACAATACTCAGCAAAGGATAATCCCTTTTCATTTAATTTAATATTTGAGAAATAGCCATGCTAATTCTTCAATAACAAGGGTTTTGTTTTCTTCTGCAGGAAATAAATGGTGTTTATTAGATTTAATTTATTAATTTGGTGAAAAAATGCTTTGTTTAAATTGTGCTAAAATTATTAGCCTTGTGTGAGTCACAAGGATTAGCAGTCATGAGAAACAACAATACAGTTTTAAGAAATGTAGAATGGAGACAGCTGAAGTTAACAAGAGGTTTTTTTCATTGCTAAAAGATGTGCTGCTTCCTTCAATATAGCCAAGTCATATCGACTAGCCAAAAGCAAAATCTCATTCAAAGCTATCTGATGTGAGTTTGCTTTACTTTGAGATGGTCTTGCCAAGATTAGCCTTATCCTCCTACCACTCTCATTAACATTAGAAGGTCTGTTTAAAGATAAAACAGAAGGACAGGGTCATCATCCTTGTTGATACCATTTGTGAGTGTTAGCTTTTGTCTACAAGATTCCCCTGTTGGTATCTTTCCAATGAAGCCATCCTGATATGGGAGCATGTTCAAACATACAGCATCCTCTCTGCAGCATTCTTACTTCACCTCTGGTCTTTGTGTTAGGGATAGGACGCAAATGCTTTTTGCAGTGCTACTTACAGCCAAGCACTTTCATATCTAAAGGTGTAATTCTCCTCCTACTTTACAGATAAGTAACGGGTAAAACTGGGAAGATTTGAAGGGGGGATGCATGATGGTATGGGCCTTGTTGGAACAACCAATCATACCAAAGGTCAAAGTGTTAATTAGACATTTTCTCTGTGAAATTCACGATCACTAATGTAGTATTAGACTTTTTAAGAGAAAATGTGCCTGGTGTTATTAACACCTGAAAGACTTCATAGCAATGGACAAGTTCCTCCCCGAATTTCATCCCAGCTGAAGGAATGTGGCCATCATTCCATATTAGCATTATTTGATGCTCTCTGCCAATTCATAGGGAAGACGTTGTACATAAAGAGCCATCCCACCCACTGCATGGCTGTTTCCAGTTGAGGTAAACTGTAGGCTGTATGTTTGAAGCAGCTGGTATCCACATGAATGAAAACGAAAACCAGGAGCTTCTATTCAATCAAAGTGGACAAATGGGGCCAGGGAAGTTCTCCCATACTCTCTGCTGAGCACTTCAAGCTCACACAGCAGCACTAAATGCACCACTCTTCACTCTCGCCTGCTTGACTGGGCTTCTAACTCTTTACAGATGAATATTGTTTATTTAGTTCATTGATTAAACCAGCTGCTGCAGCTAAAGGAACCTAACATTTTGCAGAAAGACAGATATGAAACTTGAAATGTGGTGATCCTCTCCCCCACTTTCAAGAGGATATAACTGCTCTTTGTTGAAGAGAGGCAGTTTGTGCTAAAAAAGCTGAGCAGCCACAAGACCTGGAGTCCTGGTGAGAAAACTGAAGATCTTTCTGCTAAAAGGAAATTTCTGAAGTTTGTCTGTCTCTTTCACTTGTTTAGCAGAAAATAACTAATTTACGTTAGTGTGAAAGGCAAAGTGACTTCAGAAAATACAGTCACTAAACCAGCCTGATTTACAAAAACCTTTAAACTACCTTGCCCCATCGATGAGTGACCTGGCATGCTAAAAAAAAACACTTTAATCTTGAATGGAGGAGCACAGAAAATGTCTTTTCAGTCATTGTAGCTTCACCTATGTTGACAACACGGTTCTCTGTGAGTATCTAAGATTACCTGCAAACTGATTTTCCAGGGAGTTCATCACCAGATCATCCCATGTGCATGCAAGAGCTAAGGTCTTGTTTCCTCATAGTGTAAAGCTATCTTCTCAGCTGTGCTTTCCAAGCAGGAAACAAGGAGTGATTTGGACCAGTCAACACAGTTGCCTGATGATACACCTGAAAACAGGTCTCAGCTCACCTCCTTGCATGTTGTTTTAGGTTAAAACCAGATTTCTGCTGTTAGCCATGCCCATGGTGTTCATTTTTTTTAGTAGGAAGTGACATGGTTTCTGTCTATGAGGAAATTGTGCACCTGGATCAGTTATGACCAGTACAAAATTGCATCAGTGAAGCTTTTAGCATAATAAAATGTCATTCACTCCCTTGCTGGCAATTTTTTGGCAGATGGTGGGGCAACAAGCACCGCACAGCTTCTTCCTGGCCCATTCACCTCACAGCTGCACACACCCAGCCCACAGTATCACTGTCTGTGGATCAAGAATAGTGCACTGACTGCACCAAAGTAAACTGCACAAATTTTCCTTGATGTTATCAGGAGAAAGCAGAGCTCGCTTGATCTGACTTTCCCCTCTGTTTAGAACATGCTGGTCTTACAGAATCTCTCTGGCATGTGCGAGCAAGGTCTTATTTCCCAAGCTTCAAATATCTTTGCAAGACTTATGAAAATCTCTGGAGGACAAAGGGGCAAAAGGATAGCATTATTATCAGGCTGCTGAATCTGAACAGCAGCTGTGGAGCCAAAAAACTGCCTAAGTACTCTGCGCCTGAACATCTGAAAAGAAGAGCTGGGCAGAATTTAAACCAAAGTGCCAAAGAACATGTTGTCTTGTTATGTTTCATCCCCAAGAGAATGAGGAGCACAAGCACTTGAGGTGATCAGTTAGACGTTAGGACATCCATCACAAAATCAAACAAGCACTGCACCTACAGGATTTCTTCTGAAGTGATGATTGATAATCACTCCCTTTGCCAACATTGCAGTAGCTCCAGGTCCTCCATGTCCCCTGTAACATACATACCAAATGAGCATTGTTGTGTGCTGCAGTTCTCCTGAAGCTCTGAGTCTAGAATGTATAGGGATTTAATTCCACCCCCTTTCCCTCAGTAGGACAATATATACTGCTTCCCCATCACAATACTGGATTTCACAAAGCTTATAGCCCCCCGTTGGACACTTTCGCTGCTTTGCCAAGTCTTGGCTGAAATATCCAGCAAAAAAGGTTGCTACAATCAGAGACAACAGGCAGACAGGCAAGCCCATCTCCATTAGGAAAAAATCATACCCATGTTCTGACACATTTCATGTGAAACATGTTCAACTGGCAGCTCGTAGAGACTCAAAGCTGTGTGATGGGGCAGTGCCACTGGCTGTTCTGTGTACTGCTTCCATGTCTGGTGAATTGGCTCCCCATAAAGCACCCTTTGCTGGCTACACTTCCAGAAAGAGGCACTGGGACTTGGCAAACAAGCACAGAGCAGTCTGGAAGAAAATGGCCTTCTTGTTCCTTCCTGGTAGGAAGCTAATTTCCATCACCATTTTCTGTCAGACAGTTCCCACCAGAAGAGAGCACCAGTGACAAGGATGAGGAACAAGACTGGAACAAGTCCAAGGAGCAAGAAGGAACTTCTTCCCTGTTTACCTGAGGGCTCCAACAAACCCTCTAGAGAAAATAATCCTAACAGCAGTCCAAGAAGAAATCAGATTTGCACTCAATTCTTGAAACTTCCTGCAAGCAGCAAAGATTCTCATTGGCTGTAGTGGAATCGGGCTCTTGGATGGCTGCTGTGAGCAAGCATGGTTCCTGTATAGGCAGGCTGATTCCCGTACAACTGCAGTTACCAAGGATGGAGATGCGCTACAGAGACGGCAAGTGAGATTCACACTTATTAAAAGCCATATTGTTAATGAAAATAAAGGCAGATGGCATCTCTGCTGGAGGGATCACAAACCTCTGAAGAGCTTTTGAACATCCTGAGAGTTTTAATGACCTGTTTAATGCTTTAGTGATTTTGCCCTTCACTCACAGTTCAATAGCTTTAAAAATGGAGGAAGAACGGTATCTATAAGGGATAGGGTTTCTCAGGTCTAACTAACTAATAATGTAAACTGTCTTTTTTTCTCTAGTAAGTGTGATTTTTGCAAGACAGAAATCATAGAAAAGGACAGTGGGCCTCACCAGAATCCACGTAGGGACTGAAGCGCTTATGTATTTGTTTGTGCTCATAATACTGCAGATTCACAAAGGAAGTCAGTGGTGTTCAGAGTTCAACCCACACTCTGGGTCTAGTATGTTAAGTAAGGGCAGTGGCCAGCATGACAGTCCCATGTCTGTCTGTTTCACCTGCGCATTACCCTTCTCCTTTGCTCAGATCCTCTCTTGCCAAGCAGTGGGTCACCCAGGCAGTAGTGATATAGTGGTGAACCTGATGTGAGAGCAGATCTGCTCTAAAACGAAGCCCCAAAAGTCTGGACAGCTTTCAACTTTCCTGCTCACTACATGGAAGTGCAAAATTCTGGCCTGGCACAAGGAGGAAAAAAGGGAACAGGACAACAGTCTCTCTGTGGCAGTGCTTCCATATGGTGCCTTCAGCGACTGCTTGAACTGCCCTCTTGGTACAATACATAGTGCTCAGGGTGTTAAAGAAATGGGATTTTACTATTTAAAACACTTCTCAAAGTGATACCCATTGTAACCTTTCTATAACAAGAAAAGCTAAATAGTTATCTTTTCATAACTCCTGAGCACCACTATCTGATTTTTAAGAAATGACCTCTCCAAGGTGCATGGCTTCTCACAAACTTGGTAAACATTAGCTCGGAAACTAAGTTGGGTTATTACTGCCTGACAGTGTAGAGAGATACCTTGTGAGCAGTCATCCTGATAAGAAGGTGACATTCTCTGTCTGAGTAGTCAATAATTAAAATGCTGTTATTTAATTAGTCTCTCCTAATTTTCTCTCAGAAGACATTAGGATGAGCATTCTCAGTGCATGCAGCATGAAAACATCAACCAGTCTGTTACCCTCTACAGCTAAGAATCCAGAGCTCAATCGTCACAGAAAATCATTAAATTGATGCAAGAACCATTGTTTCTACTGTCTTTTGAGAAAAGAAATACAAATTCAGCCTGAGATTTCACCACTGAATGAATGAATGAATGAATGAATGAAAGGACATGACAATTGAACAGGTTTATTACTCAGGCTGTTTATTTCCAGAACCATTAAATGAATGAATGAATGAACAAGTGAATGGATGAAAGAGTATGACAACTGAAGGGGACTGTTATTCAAACATCTTATTTCCAGGACTATCTGCTCTGACCAAGTTTGCACTTGCAGTCATTTCTGTGAGGAGCTGCTCTTTGCCCTACCAGTTGCCAAGTGAAATCCCACAGAGCCATCAGGGGCTCCTCCGGGAGATGCTCAGACATCACCATGGCACCCACGTCTCATTGCAGTGACATCTCCGCACAGTGCAGCAGCCAGAGCAGGCATTGCTGATCCACACTTGTTGCTGGTCCTGTGCAGGGCCATGGGTTTTGTCACTTTACTCAGGAACAAATACAACTGTGTCTGAAGGAGATGACTCCTCACCCAGACCTCGCTTCCCCTTCCCTGTGTGGTCCCCAGGCTGCTCCCTTCTGGCCTCCTTGATGTCCCTCTGGTTCCTCAGATGGGGATGGGCACCAGTTTCCCAAACAATGCTAACACAGAAGAAAGTAGTGATCTGTTCCCAGTTTGCCACCATTTCTTGCCCATGCGCCGTGACATCAACAGCACGGCTTCTGCAAGGGAGCAGCTGTGTGTGCAGGCAATGTGCTGCCGTGTCAGCCATCTCCCAGAGGCCGCTCTGTGGGTCCAACTGGAAAAAGACCCTGAATGAGTTTTTCTAATGACACAAACAGGAGATGTGCAGCCCTCTTTTCTTTCAACTGGTTCCTGGGTTGTTATTTGATGTTTTAGAAGTCTAGAGAGCAATCCAACAAAATCAGCAATGTTCTCTAAGCCATTTAAATCACAGCTCTCACTACAGAATCAAGTGCTCTATCTGTAAGGGTGAGGTTAGATCTAGAGAGGGTGTCTGAATGAGGACTCAAATGTATGCTGAGTTTGAGGACAACACTAAACTGGGAGGAGCTGTTGATTCCTCGAGGGTAGAGAGGTCTTACAGAGAGATCTTGGCAAATGGGAAGGCTGGGCAGCCACCAACCACATGGAGTTGAACAGGAGCGAGTGCTGGAGTCTGCCTCAGGACGGGACAACCCTGGGTGTGTACAGACTGGGGATGAGCGGCTACAGAGCTTCATGAAGAGGGATCTGGGGGTTCTGGTCAGAGGTAAATTGAATCTGAGATAGCAGCGTGCCTGGCAGCCAAACAAGTCAACCACAGCCTGGGGAACAACAGGCATGGTGATCTCACGCTCATCACTGCAGGACTCATCATTGGCATTCAGAGAGGGAGAAGGGGACTGTTTGCAATTATGCTGCAGAGGGCTTTTGTGAACACATTAACCTTGTTCAGTTGAGGTCTTCTCTAGATAAAGCTCACATGTTGTATGTCTGGTGGTAAACGTGTCACTGAAGGATGGAAACTCCTAGGAGGTGTTTGCTTGCTTTGGGGTAGTAAGCACCAGACCCAGACTCTGAAACTTTGAAACTCTAATCAGTAGTGATATGGCAGTACTGCATGTCCATGAGCTACAAGCATGGGGTTGGAATAGCAGCAAGTGCTCTTGCGGTGAGCACTGATGATAGTCTCATGCTGCCCATGCACTCCTATGCTCTCCTTCTGGCTAACTATCTGACATTAAGTCAGGAGCTTCAACATGGTGGTGAGGACTCTCTGTTGTTAAACAACCTAGAAGTTTTTAGATTCAAGAAAGCTAATAAACACAATTAAGAATTTAAACCTGACTGGACCATGCTGTGCTGAGAAAGTGTCCTGGAAGGCATCTGGTCCAATCATCTTCCCCAGGATTATTTGGAATGGCTCATTTCTGTGGAATAGAAAGCCCTTGTGTCTAACTAACACTGCAGTTAAATGACACATCCAAATAAAGAAAAAGGGTTGCAAAGCTATATCCATGAGCCTGGGCTCCTCAGCTCTGGAACTCTGCTTTCACCGTGTCTAAAGGGCTGAATTGTTCGAGGAGGCTAATGAGGCACCAAGATAGGTAAAATAAGCAGCCTAAAATTTAACAGCATTTATGAATGGAAGTCTGCAGACTTTCATGGCTAAGCCAACCCAGCACTCCATATTTATTGAGGCTGGGGAGGAGGTGATTTAAGAAACGATCTTTTCTGATAGAGGCAATAAGGAAGAGCTGATGTAGTCGCAAACCGCTTCCAAGCGTTGTTAATTCCTGCTCACATATGAAGCTTTGTAAGCTCTTTCCTCATCACCTGCTTTCAGAAAAGCCCCACTGGCCCAATATAATGCAGATCTTCGCTTATGCAAATCTTAAAGAGCAGCCATTAAAAACTATTGAAAAATCCGCGTCCCGAATGAGCGGGACGGTTCTGCAGAGAGGAAAATCCCCACCGTCACCACTCAGCAGCAGCGGAATTCTTATGGAGATGTGCCCTCTCCTGGCCTCGCTGGGGAAGCATGGAGGGACGGTGGTAGCGTGTGGGCACGGGCACTACGGGGAGGTTCGAGAGCCTGCACTGCCCTCCTGAAACGTTAGCAAGCAAATAAATGAAACGTGTATCATCCTGGTCATCTCGTAACAACTGGGTTTTCGGGTCAAGATTTAAATAAATGAGGCGGCTGCCCGAAGGTCACTTCCCAGGTGGCCGTTTAAGCACTGATTTTTCATAAGAGATGAAACACCTGAGCCTAAAGTAGGCTTAATCCCCTTAGATTTCACTGGGATGGTTGCCAGAGTCTTGAAAGTCACACCTCGGGTTTAGGTGCCTGAAAATGGTAATATGAAACCAGCTTCCAGTCCCTGTTTTGTTGTTATTGCTGCTCTTGTTTGTTTGTGGTTCTGAACTGGGGCCCTGAGAGGAAAGTTTTACCCAAATGAGGCCAGGGAAGGCTGCCCAAACAAGCCCTGCCAGACTGCATGGATCCTGGCTGCGTGCCCTGCACCTCACAGGGACTTTGGCACAGCACTACAGCCCAGGGACCCCACAGAAACCCACAGGCAGCCAGCAGTGCCTATCTTACAGATTTCCAGCTATGGAGCATATTTAATTTGAATACGTTCATGTTAGGAGTTGGCTTACTGGTTGTTGAAAAGCACTCACTTCATTTCAAATACAGTTGTAGTGTAGCTTGCAGTCCATGTCACTAGTTCATTCCTTTATGCTGCTAGAATAAGCGTGCTTCATGTTTACAGATCTCCATTACTCAGGGATGAACCAACAGGCAACACGCTTCCAGTCCCAGGACAACCTGAATGGTTTGTATGGTTAAAATACCTATTGAGATGAAGCATGTTACAGAGGGAGCGGTGAGGTGCTGGCACAGGCTGCCCAGAGCGGCTGCCCTGGAGGCGTTCGAGGCCTGGCTGGATGGGGCTCTGGACAGCCAGAGCTGGAGGTTGGTAGCTCTGCTTGTGGCAGGGAGATTGGAGTTCAGTGATCCTTGGGCTCCCTTCCAGCCCAAGCCATTCTATGATTCTATGATTCTGTGTTTTCCTAACCTTTTGACATTCTCCTCTTCAGAATCACCATACTCTTCAAAACATGGATATCATGGAAGGATGTGACCTAGGAGTCCTTTCTCAGTGTTTCTACCTTTAGATTATGGTCACTATTTCAGTAAATTATGTGAGGAGCTGTGATGCATCTGACATCTTTTTGTAGCCTTTGTGTTGTGTAGTAGGTCCATGTCTATGGCCTGTGTGTATATGTGTGTGTATTTATTTATTTATTCTTACACTGTTGTTTGCATATAGAATCATTAAGATTGAAAAAGAGCTCTAAGATGACCCAGTCCAACCACCAGCCCACCCCCCCCCCACGCCCCCTGCCCACGTCCCTCAGTGCCACATCCACACGGCTCCTGAACACCTCCAGGGACGGTGACTGCACCACCTCCCTGGGCAGCCCCTGCCACTGCATCACCGCTCTCGCTGAGAAGAAATTGTTCCTAATATTCAACCTGAACCTTCCCTGATGCAACCTGAGGCCATTCTCTCTCATCCTATCACTGTTACTTGAGAAAGGAAAAACAACCGTCATGAATTTCTCATGCACAGTTAGATCTCAGTTGTCAGTTGATCAAGACAAGTTATCATTTGGAACATGGGAGATGTCCTTCTGCTTTCCTGAGTGTTTTGTTTTTCTGTCCAAGCATGGATATAACTTAAATCATAGCCACCAAGCTGCTCCTTTTAAATCCAGTGGACCTCAAATGTGGCCCCACTGAGAAAAAAAATGGTTAGCAAGCCTTGCAGTTATCTCACACTATATAATTCTTCCCTCTTAAACACCATGAGAAACACACGTCTAATCCTCTGCTAGGAAATTCATATCAGAGGAGAAAATTAAATGGAAAGCAGTTCTGAAATGTTAAAAGCAATGTGACTCTACTGAGTGGATTCATGTGATGTTGTACAGTAACATAATGTAATTTCGACAGTCTGGTGTATAAAAATAAGTCAGGAAAAAACAAAAAACAAATATATTTCTGGTTTTTAATCCCTTGCTGTCTGGTCATTCTAGTAACTGTGATGGAAGTTTTGGGAAGAGTTTTCTCTGTTTATAAAAGATTTAAAAACAAATCTTCTGTCATCCTAGTATAAGAACTGGCTCTTGGGGCTTGTGGGGGAAATGTAGCTTTTACACTCTCAGAAAGTGAAAACAAGGGGATCTTTCCTGATTTACGGCCACAGCAGTTCCGTTCTAGCAGCAGACATAAAGCCTTGTACTATAAAATTACATAGGTTTGGTCTCCTGGGTGGCTTGGCCGTGCCTGGAGTTGGCAATCTAGAAGAAAACACTATTTTATTTCTCTGCTTATTTTCAAGTTGATGACGATACTCTGTTCCTCTTGCCACACAGGATGAAGCCATGGGAGACATAAGGAAAAAAATCTCCTGGGCAGTGTCATGCTATTTAGCTCTGTAGAAATGAAGCTTAATTCTGTTGCAGTCCTGTAGCATAGTAAATACAGTGTCTCCACTAGCAGACCACCGTCCCTGTATTCTCATGGCAATAAAAGGGCTAAAGGTTTGAGAAACATTTTTGGTGCTTATCCAGCCTTGAGCTTATTTAGCTTGGTTGTAGCTGTAACAGCACATTGCCAGTGGTTTGTTGGCCGGATTCTGATTTGTTTTAGCTGCACGGACAAAACTGTCTAGTAAGCAACCAATTAGTGTTTAATTTGTTTTAACTTTGCATTCATTTTGCATAACTAGCTATTACACCAAAGCATTATACTACATACGATCACTAATTTACTAGCTTGTTGCCATTATAATATTAAATTCACAGACCAGCCAGGAAGATGTGGTAAAGAACAGCTGTTTGGAAGCGTGCAGATTCAAGTTGTCCCAAGAAAATGACCATGAATGCATCAGCACACATCACCTGATGAAGAATCTAGCATTGGCAAATAGCTGCAACATCACAGCTGAGGAAAAATTATCTATGGACTGTGGACACATAGGTGAACATCTCAGCAGAGAAGAAGGAGAAGACTGTGGAGTGGGACGAGAGTTAATATCCTCAAGTTGTGCCAGGAGAGGTTCAGGTTGGGTTTTAGGAAGAATTTCTTCTCAGCAAGAGCAGTGATGAGGCAGTGGCAGGGGCTGCCCAGGGAGGTGATGCAGTCACCGTCCCTGAAGGTGTTCAGGAGCCATGTGGGTGTGGCACTGAGGGACGTGGTGGGCTGGTGGCTGGACTGGGTGATCTTAGGGGTCTTTTCCAACCTTCATGTTTCTATGACTCTATGATGAAGTCATTATGTAACAGTTTCAACTGTTTAAAAATATGCAGATTGGAAAATGTTAACAGCAAGTGCTGACATTACTGAAATCTGACTAGTGATAGTTGCTTGCTACTATTTGGAGTAGTTTGCTGAAGCATTAATTACAGTAACAGTACATTCCAATTCATGGCTCCATGTAAAATACACCAAGTGTTCATTCTAAGTTTCACATCTAAGTATTCAGTCTGTCATTCTAAGCTCTTGTAGATCATACAGATATTGAGTAAAAATTTACCAGCACTTAACTTATTTTGCTATTTTTTCTCTGTTTATTTTTTTCACTAAGAATTTTCACTGAGTAGTTCTCTGGCTTTCTCTTTTCAATCATGGATTATACTTTCTGCAATCTTTTCTTTCCCTGGAGGGTTCTCAAAGATCTGCCACCTTCATATTTTGTATAGTGAACTTGACATGGATCTATGCTACAGTGCTTGTTTTGTAAGAGTATAATAATGCATTTTGTGAGAATAAAATTTCTTTCATTCTGCAAACAATCCACTGTGGCACTTTAGTCTCTGGTAACTATATCAGTCAGTTTGCCTGTGTACACAGGACCTAAAAGAATCTGATGTTCAAATCTCACTGAAACAAAACTGATTCAGGTGCTTTGCTCCCTTTGGAATCCACACATCTATTTTCATCCTGCTCACTCCCACAATATCCAGCTTTCCTGTCAGGATATGATGTGCCAGTTCTCTCTTTACCTTCTGTTCCTCCTGATTTGTCATATTTTCTCCAGTTCGGACTCTTTCTCTATCCGAACAGTGGAAGAAGAAGAGTCATTAAATGGAGATGGCTTTCCAGCTAATAGCTTCTCAAAAACAAAGTGGGGACAAACTAGAGAGCATTAGGAGACATTAGGGAGCTAGAAGGTCCTACCAAATAATTCATTTCAAATCTCACGTTCACCTCTAAATGTAGATACCACCTTTAGTCAGGAAAGAAGCCATTTTCCTTGCTTGTGGAAAATGCATGGACCCTAATCCCTTGATCTAGAAATCTTAGTCAAGAGATTTCTCCTTCCTCATAAGCATTCAGACAACAGCCACAGAAGTTCCTCCACCTTCATCTCAGTTCCCCAGCCTGCAATCAGCCACACTAATTTTCCTCTCCCTGGCAAAATTTCTCCCAATCTTTGTACTCACACTCTTTTTCCACGTGTCTTCTCATTTATTTATTTTTCTCATTCTCTTGCTCTTTTTTTCCCCACAAAACTCAAGTCGTATCCATGGACCTTTAAGCTTAGCAGCACCAATCACCATTTTCGGCCCACAGATAGGGAATCTCTGGACATCTGCTCTACTGCATCTTGCCATACAGTGTGTACCTAAGTGTTCCCCACACCTTTCCCCAAACCCTGTTTAGAGAAGAAATCATGTTGAGACAAGAACACTAATTTCTGCTCATTCCCTACTCACCATTTCTACTGCTTTTGATTCAATTGCCAGAACTTTGGGACCCTCACCTTTCAGACCTCTCCTAATATCAAGAGCTACAATTACTGTAGGTCAGAAAAACTGGTGGATTTGTCTGCTCATTTAAATGAGTTAAATATTTGTCAAGGTGAAAATCTCCTTACCAGTGCTATGTCTCAAACCACGAAAGTATTCAAAATGAAACTTAAATTATGGCATGTGAAAGTGATGGTAAATATCTGCATGCATTTTGACACATTGGTTAAACACAGTCCTGTAAAGAGCAAAAAGTATGCAGCTGTGCATTCCACTTTGATAAAGAAATATGAAAAAAATCAGAGATTTAATATATATATATTTGTATAATTGCAACTTCATATCTGTTAACATAAGTACATTACCTGCAGGTTTTCAAATGGACTGTATAGATTCACAATCAGACATTCAACTCAAAAATCTGATCACCTCTTTTCTAAACTTCAGTGAGACCAAAGAAAAATATCCCTCACTTCACAAGTTTGCTTTATTCATGTCATCACCTTTTCTGGCCCATTTGTGAACAACTGTTTTCAACGGAAGAATAAAATTAGACCAAAAATCTCTGACAAAGACTCAGAGAATTCATTGATGGTTGCAACTCTTAAACAGGACATTGATGCATCATTTCACAAAAACAAGGTCAAATATCCCACTAGTTTAATGTTGGTTGTTCCTCTCCCCCCTCCCCCCTTTTTTTCCTAATAAAATGGATACGTTTTTTATAGCAGCTTTGTTATTTATAGCCATTAACTATACCATATGTTTTATATGTGTCCTGAGACAATTCCTCCTCCCTCAATACGGTCCAGGCAAGCCAAAAGGTTGGACACCCATGGTTTCAGTTATTAAAGTGTTTCTGACCTGCTCACTTCACTGGACAGACCTATTCCCTACGATACAGTTCAGCTTTCTGTTTCCCGTTCCTCCCTTCAAACACAGCTTACAGTAACTTCAGTCTCATCTAAGCTAATTCCTAGCTTTCATCTTTCTTAAACATACCAAGATCTTTTAGCATACACATTACAGCTTTTGTGTAACACTTTTCTTCAATCAACAATTCCATGAAGTACTTGCTATTGCCCCACTCTCATCCTTTTCCTCCTAGTGAATTCCAGAAACACAAGGATTTACTTGTTACTCTTTTTATTACCAAACTACAAAACGTGCCTCAAAGTTTGAATCAGGGATATTAAGACCTCACTTTTTAACCTCCAGAAGACATGCATTTTGTATTACTTTCCCCCGCTTAAGAGCACACAGAGAGCTATGAAGTACTGCTGCACATGCACTAAATACTAACTGCATACAGGGTAAATGTTATCACTAAACAAGGCAGTACATTCCATCCCACTGCATAGCCAGCAAGGTGCCTGGGATAAGTAAACCTACCACAGAACATGCAGAACCCCCAGAGTTAAACTACCTTATATTCAAAGGTTGAAACTGAGCACAGAAGGAACTACCACCAGTAACAGAGGGTGCTTATTAAGCCAAAAACAATGCCTTTTACATGTGACTGTATGCCTGTTCATCATGTTGGTACATTAGAACTTCATTACTAACTTCAGTTGTTTAGGGAACAACTACAGCTTTTATTAACATTTAACTATTCAAACGTATCACAATAGACAATTCTATATTTAAACAAACAAGCAATTTATCTTCACCCAGTTAAGCACTCCTAATTGAACTCCACTGCAAAAATAAAGATTATTTCATATACACCCCCAAACACACACATTTCCCCACAGAGATGTACATAGCTCTTCCTATGAAATTTATTCCAAATTTTGCCTGCTCATTGCACACCTTAGGCAAGTGGCAGCTTGCAACTCTTGAGAGCACAGACCTATTTTAAGTGTCTATGTGCTGAAGTGCCAGTGCTCCCACCTACAATATGCTGAAAGACACTAAATATCCAATGTAGCAGGTAGTTTATAAAAGATGAAACGCTATATCTTGTCTTAGTTTACTGTTATTTAACACATTTTAAAAATGCGTTACCTATGTTTCAAGGCAGAAACTAATCTGGGCTATGTGATCACTTCTGCCTGCAATTTGAGGGACCTACTGGTGGCATTTTATTTCTCTGATTCCTCCAGCAGCAGGTGTGTTTTCTCTTAGTAGCTAAATAAGATGGATGGTTGCAAAATGTACATGCTTATCATAAGATAAGCAACTCTCTTATTTTTAATGCTTGATTACAGAGACACATTTTACTCCCGCTACACATAGTAGCAATATAGAGTATTAGCACCTGTCTCCTAAAATCACTGAAGAAACTCAGGTGATGAACCTGTTTAGGGAATAGCTCTGAACTACAACTAGCTGCCCTCAAATATTTAATGGAGGAACATGTCTACAGATGCTACTTGAGACCAGTAAACTTGGCTCTCTGAATCTAGAGTAGAATTACAATTGTTACATGTGTTTAATGTAATTAAACACAAGGGCCTACTTGGAAACCATGTCAAGGTTGACAACCGTTAGGTTACTCAGTCTGTCACCCCCAACACACTTGTAATTCAGACAGAATAAGTAGATAATACCTCAGCAGCCATGCATATAAGTGTGTTTTAGTTGTTTGAACATGAAAGACTACAAGACAACTACAACAGGCCAAACTGCATGCTGCTTTAAAACAAAATGGTAGGTAAAGGAGAAGAGGAGGTGGGGAGGGTGCAGCAGAAAATAAGAGAGTTCCTAGGAGAAATGGTAGTTACCAGTAGGAAAAACAGTGGGAAAACTCATTCCAAGTTTCTGGAGACTGCTGAAAAATTAGTAGTAATACAATTAAATAGCACTGAGCAAAGGAATGCAGATTCCATTCCATTTCCATCAGAAATCAAAAGATTTTTCCCTTATACAACTATTGCTTGCTTTGATTTATTGGGAAAAAAACCACAATGCTTGGAAGACAAGCATACAGTAAACCCTAACAGAAAGATCTACACGTTAACAACAAAATATTGACAGAAGTTTCCTAAACAGCACAGAATTCTTTGTTCAAATATGCACCTACCTTTGATTAAAAGGTGTGCTACTACTAGCCTTGTTTATTCTCCTCTTTGAGGCTGTTACATGCATGACTCAATATTGCACAGAAAGCCATTGTAGGTGATGCTTTTAAAGCCTTCTTTATAGTTATTTCATTTTAGCCTTCAGCTTGCAAAAAAAAAAAAAGTTACTGTGACACTTCTGTCCAAATAGCTCAAGGGGAAAAGAAAGTGACATATTTTTGCTCCTTCAACAGAAATCGTGGAGTGGGGTGTTGTTTTTTTTGTTGTTGTTGTTTTTGTGTTTTCCCCCTAATGGGTTTAGGAAAGAGATACAAACTGAGTTCAGCAGGTATTAAACCGCAGGACAACCAGGAGATAAGACCTTTGATTTCCAAGGTAAAAAAAAAAAAAAAATTAAATATTTACATATAAACAAGAAATCTACAGAAACATTATTTTTTAGAAGTCTTTTGCTTCCCAGGGTATTCTTTTAAGACAAAAAGGGAACTCTTCATCTGTGACAAAGACTCAGTAGCTGGCATTGTCCTACTGCAGCACAAGCCGCCCACATCTTTCAGATCTTCGTGCAGCTTTTAAAATATTCCCACAGATTCCAGAGTTCCTCATACATCAATCTCCAGCAGTTACTTTACACACAGAATTTTCTTTCAAGCATTACTGTGAAGAGAATCAATTCTTGATTCAACGGTAGCCAATCTTGCCTCCAGAGCATTTAGTATGGTATTTGCCTGCGTAGTAAATGGGGAAAGATGCTTGGTTAGAAGCAGATGTGCAATATAAAGAATAAGTACAGATGTCATTGAAACAATGTAAGATTAAGCATTACCCTTTTTAGTGCTTCTTCCAAGGCAGCTCGGCTTTCAAGAGTTAAAGGTTCCTCATCAGTAACAGCCTGCTTTTCTGAGGATCCTAGAATGTAACTGATATGCTACAGTTTAGATGATGCACTTTTGTATGTACCTTCTGAAGGCAAAAGAACACCTGTATGATTCATCCACCACTCTTGATAAGATTGCAATTAATACACTAGCACAGTCAAAGCACTATTTCAGCAACAACAACACCACAACCCTATCTTTAGTAGTCTTGCAAACGAGCTGTATGGTGGAACTTCAACAGCTTTGAGCTCTAAACAACCAAGATGTCATTGCTTTATACAAATTGGAACTCCAAAAGTCAGTCATGTTCTGGTGCTACAGGATACAATGAAAATACATTCAGACATTGAGATTATTGTAGCGCTAGCTGGGAGAACTAGATATCATCACCACTCCAAGAGAATGCCACTTTGCAGCCTTGTTATAGTCTTCCAGAGACTTTTACTACCATTGAAAAACAAAGTACTTAGCTGTGTAAAGAGGAAAAAACTGTTCAGAGTAAGGAAAAACTTCCATGTAGGTACACCAGAACAGGCTAAAAACCATTTGGATGTGGTGCTCAGGGACATCATTTAGTGGAGGGTTGATAGGGTAGCATGGTTAAGTTGTGGTTGGACTTGATAATCTTTAAGGTCTTTTCCAACATGAGCAATTCTATGATTCTATGATTCACGAAAAAGCAGAAACACTAAAACCAGCCCATGTGGAAGTAACAGTAGCTAAGATCTCTAGTCTGGATATTTAAAACCTTCCACAGAACCTCTAAGATTGCTCTTAAGCAATCTTTTAAAATAAACTTTTGAAAGAACTCAGATGTGGAGACTTAACAACATCCTGAAACATTGAAGAATAGTTTAAGACCAGTTTCAAGTGCAATAAACCAGATAAAACCAATACAGTGCAGACCTTCATTTTCTAGAAAGCTTTTCCCATAAAACTGAATGTGTACTCTTACTTAACTGTTTTAAGATTTATTTTTACCTGTTTCATAAGGAAGAGGAATAGCAGCCCACACAGACCTCTAAGTTCTGTGCAAACTCCTGTGTTCTCTGCTTATTAAGTGCACTTCTACTAGACTGAAGCCAGATATATCTGGTATTATCTATGACTGTAGACAAACAGCAGGCTGCAGGTGTGACCCATCGCTACAGGCTCATTTTCTGTTGTCTAAAGCAGAACACGTGTATACTCTTCTGAGAAAATGAGAAAGAACATTTCTGTTGTTTCAGGTATGGGCCACAAAGGTGATGAAGGGCCTGGAACATTTCTCTTGTGAGGAAAGGCTAAGAAACCTAGGACTATTCAAGCCTGGAGAAGAGAACTCTGAGGGGAATCAATCTTATCAAAGCTTATAAATATCTAAAAGGCAGAGCCAAGCAGTTGGACACCACTGAAAAGAGCCTGGCTCTATCAGGAGGGCAAGGGGCACAAACTGGAAAATAGGAAGTTCCATACAAACATGAGAAAAAGCTTCTTACTGTGAGGGTGACAGACTACCAGAATGAACTGCCCAGAGGGGCTGCGGAGCCTCCTCCAGAGATACTCAAAAGCTACCTGTTATAGGGAACTTGCTCAGATGGTTAGCAGCAACACCCCTTGACACGGTGTCTGGAGGGTGAGGTTAACCCAGCAGCAATGCAGATTCTGTCTTTACCTTTCAATCGCGCCGACGTTGAAACAAAACAAATCCCTCTTGTAGTCGAGATGTTTTGGGGTGCATCTGTAGATACTGCCAAGCGTCAACGAGCAGCCAGAACAGAAAAACGTTTCAACCATGCTTTAGAAAAAAACAAACAAACAAAAAGAAAACAATACAAGCAACAAAGAAAGAAAAATCATTCCACCCCACCCTTATATACATATATAAAAATTTAAATATATATTCAAATTAATTGTTTTATATTTAAATATATTTAAATATATTATTATATAATTTAAATATGTTATAGATATTTATAATATTTATATATTTATAATAATACATATAATATATTATATAATATATTGTATATATAATATTTATAATAATATGAATAATTTAAATAAATTTAAATATATAATATATTATATATAGCATATATATAGATATATATATATAGGTGTATAGTATATATATATATATATAGGTGTGTTTTATGTACTGTGGTTTTAAGAGCACTCACCACCCACACTCTCCAGGCCTCTTGGACAGCTTCTGCTCCTTGTCCACCGAGACGTTGTTGGAGGCACCTGCATAGAGGCAAAGTTGACCGAGGGCCCCCAGCAGCCGTCGTTCGGGACGGGCCACGGGAGCGGCACTCACTGCGCAGAAGAATGCACTCCGCCTCCTCGTCGTTGGCCACCCAGCTCAGAGTGTCGCCCACGGGCCGCTTGCAACCGCCGCACAGGAACACCATGGGCAGGTTCTCGTCGTTCTCCTCTTCCTCCTCCTTCCCGTTCGCCCGCGGTCGCTCCACCGGCAACGCCTCACGCGGGACGGTCGCCTCTAGCAACGACAAAGACGAATCCAGCCCGACCGCGCCACCCGATAACGGATACAGCACACCCGCCATCGCCTTCAAACTGCCCGCGGCGGAACCGGAAGCGGCCCCATACGTTACACGGGGTTCCGTGCGTGGCCGCGCCACTCAGCGTAGATACGCTCCTAGCGTAACAGGGGGCGGGGGTTGGTTTGTGGCTGCGCACGCAGCGTAGTTACGCTCCTAGCGTAGATGTAGGCGGCGGCGGGTTTTGCTTCAGCGCTGGTTTGCCTCAGTGCCCTGCCTCCGTAACGTTTACAGGAGCGCCTTAGGAGGGGCTTAGATTGCCCTAGCGCTTAGGAGGCAAAGAGGAGGTGGCGATGGATGGTTTGAAGGCTGTTTGTAACCAAAGTGTAAGGTGCTTTGTGTGCTGTGCCCAAGCACCTTACTCGTGGTTGGAATGGTGCCCCGCTGAGCCCTGTCTTTGCGCTGTGGGATGCAAGCCCTGGCTTCCCCAGCCACCGCACGCCCTGAAGGCTTTAGAGACACAGCCAAAAGCCAGCTGAGGGCCCGCCGTCCTTACTGTGAGAGCAGTTTCCATTCTGCTAGGCTCAGTTAAGCACGCACATAGGTAGCCACTTGCTATGCTGCCAGGGTCCAACACCTCAGACCTTCAGCTGGCTCTGCCTGTATCATGGCTGGGAGGCAGCTCTTCCATCCATTGCCTGCGGGGTGCAGGGAATGAGGAAGCAGCAAAGCAAAACGCAGACCATGAAATCACGAAGGCTGGAAAAGACCTCTATGATCACCCAGTCCAACCATCAGCTCACCCCTGCTATGCCCCCTGCCCACGTCCCTCAGTGCCACATCCACACGGCTCCTGAACACCTCCAGGGACGGTGACTGCACCACCTCCCTGGGCAGCCTGCTCACCGCTCTTTTACAGAAGAAATTCTTTCTAATACCCGACCTGAAATCTCCCATGGCACAATTTGAGGCCATTTCCTCTCATCACTGTCACCTGGGAGAAGGGGCTGTCTCCCACCTCGCCATAGCCTCTTTTCAGGTGATTGTAGAGAGCAATGAGATCTCCCCTGACCTCCAGACTGAACAACCCCAGCTCCCTCAGCCACTCCCCGTTACGATTTATTCTCCAGACGTTTCATCAACTTTGTTGCATCCTGTCTATGATGCATTTTGTCAGGTACTTGCCCCCTCCTTTATGTCAGTAAAAAGAGATTTCCTTCAGCCTGGCTGTTTCCAGTAGCTCCAGAGAACACTTCATTGCAGCTGGTCTCTCAGAGAAAAGGGTTTGTGACACATCTGGCACCTGTCCATCGCATTCTTAGCTTACTTGGCATCCCTCTCAGCTCTGATATGCTGTGGAATAACGTAACTGCCCACCAGGAAGCAAGGGTTACGTTTAAAGCCTGCTACTACTTATCTGTCAGGCATTAATATTCATTTTTGCTCAACCCTTTTTAGTACCAAGGCAGTCCTTGAGCCACAGGACTCCAGAGTGATTTACATAGGCATCAGTTACGCAGTCTGTTTCTGAGGGCGCTCAAGCACAATGAAAAAAAGTATTTGGTTGAAGCTGATTTGAAATGCACTACTGACATGGCCAACAGAACGAACTCATCTGAGTACTTCTGGTCTTATGAATATTACTGGGATTACATAGATCCAATTCCAGTAGATGGAAGGAAGTTGAAAGTTAATAAATGTAAGTATCGTAGTGTAGTAGGTGTTTATCTAATTCAGGAAAAATGAGCGGGCAGAATGTTGCATAGCTTGTCTTACTGACTTATCTTTCTTTCTTTGTGACGGAGACCATAATGGGTTAAGCGTGCAAGGTTTGTATGGATGGGTGTCTGTGTGCCAAACTGTCTTTCCTTGACTATATTCTAATAGCAGTTATTGCTAATAATGAAACTCTTTGATTTATCTTATCATACTTGAAACTGTAAGACTGCTGATATTAACTTTTATTTAGAAGGATGAACTTTTTACTATTGCTGAGTGTAAACCTGATGACATGCAGATCTGTAGGCCTGGGGTGTTAGCTACTTGCCTGCTACTCTCAGAAAAGTTGTGTGAATGAGCAAAGTTCTGTTGTAAGACTATCATGTTTTCAGCTTGGGACATATAGCTTATGTTACAACTGATAAATATTTAAAACCATGGTAAAGGAAGGGGTTTGATTCTGCTAGCCAAGAACAATAAACTGAAAATACATTCTGTGATTTTTCCTCTTGTGGTTTACTGCTACTGAATTACAAGATAAAGTAGTAATATAAATTATCAGCATAATACTTTATTGCCATGGAAGCTGAGTCTGCTGAGTTTAGAAGTTATTTGCAAAGTATGTAATGTGAAACAGCATTCTCCAAATTCAGCCATGGGCAGTTAATTACCTTTCACACTTGGTTTTGCAGAATGACACAGAGATGTATTTTTATGGTTACTTAAGTTGTTAAGACTTTTTTTTTTTTCTAATGCAACTGCACTAGTTTGGTTTTACTACAGTAAAATCAAAGTTATGTTATGAGGGATTGACTTAACCTGATACAGCTGGAAGGGTGGATGAAGATCAAGGGAGAAGAGACGGGCATGTTTGAACTGCCTCAGCTATGGGCAGCCGTGGCATTATTAGCTTCTGGTTTACTGAAGACAACTGCAACTATACAGATATGGTTTCAGGAACTAAAATAGCTTTCTCCAACGTTATTACAGTGATCTGGTCTGTAGGAAAAATATGATATACTTTCAAAATATTTTCAAGACAGCACCTTTCTGTATGTGAAGGTTGAATTGGAGAGTGTGCACGAGGAGCATTCAGACCACCCTCCTCAGGCACCTAATTCAGGTCAGTGTGCAAGGAGCTTCATGTTCTTATGAGAGCAAGACAAGAGCAGAGTTTTTTTCTGCACTGCCTCTAGAATAGCTTTTCTGCCAACTCTAGTGAGCCTAGGTTTACTGCCTCCAACTTTAGGTAACCAAGAGCAACACACCTAAAAGAAGATGTTGTAAAAATCCACAGCTTTCCATATATAAAATCCCACTCCAGAATACTGCAGAGGAACATTTGGTGCTGCTAGGAACAGGCAGGTTGTGAGCAGCTTTACACCACTTATCTAAATCTCTTAATTTGAAAGTTAAAGCAAATAATCTCCAGTTCCTCTACCAGGAAACCCCTTACATGCTTCTGTGAGAAGGTGTTTCCCCTCTGAAATTCACTGATAGTTTCTTGGGGAGCATTACCACATACGTTGTTTGAGTGCTCATGAGTGATCTCAAGCCTTATTTCAGTTTAAAACAAACAAAAAAAAAACCACACAACAGAGTAAACCAATCTCTTAGTGATTTTTTTTCCCCTATTTCTTCTCTTACCCTAAAGAAAGTGATCGTACTTTTTGTATATGCATCGGATCTTCTGTTCCTTTGGTAACTTCAGCTCACTGATTGGTAAAGGAATGGAGGCTTCAATGATTCCTGCAAATTCCTGTAGCGGCTAGTTAAATAATGGAGGAATAATATTATGAGTGAAGAAATTTACTGACAAAAAAGCTTTAAGAAGAGATTGTGCCCTGTTAGGCACCAAGAAAACCCCCTTTGGCTTCAGCTGTGGGAAACAAATCTGCAGGAAACCAGTCTTCTGTATGTCAGCTGCCCATCTTCCAGGCAAATAGGAAAAAAATAGATGCAAGAGTACGGTGTGAGATTTACTACTTTCCCCATCTGCAGGGCAGAGTTAAGGTGGTGTGTGTTCCCTGGGGCAGCTGTTTATGTAACAGATCTCTAGGCAGTGTGCCAAAATGGGATTCTGCTCCACGATTTGTGTCTTTAAAAAGCCCATATTGGCTGTATCAATTTCCAAATTACAAATGCTGGGTTTGGTTTCCTGATGGGCAGGAAAGTTAAATTGTCCGGTCGTTGGGGGTTTTTTGGGTTTCCTATAAAAATAGATGTTTTTTTCATGTCCGCAGCCTAGAAGGAATGGACGCTGCGTCATACTAGAACTTTTATTCTTCCTTCTCCAAATGCCAGTGGGAAAACAAGCTATAAAGAAAATAGCAAGGGAAATAATTCCACAGCTGCTTCGTTTTTTCCTTGCTTTGAATAAAAGGACTGTAAGGCAATGAATATACTTTATAGGTTTTCCTGTCTTTACAAAATATTTACATTCTTTTACCTTCAAAAGCAACCGCTGGGATTACTGTCTTCATGTGCTTGGAACTATGTAAACAAATCAGATTCGGCAAGTTCTTGCCCTTTGTGCAGAAGATGAAATGTGATAATTTCCCCTTAGATAGGGGCTTGCAGAGCTGTAAATATTATAAAATTGGCAAAATATATGATATTTCTAGAATTAAAGTAAACGCTATATTCAGAGGTTCCAGGGGACCTCTGCTGATTGACTGCAATGGGACTTGAGCATTTGTTCAGGTGCCTTGCTGAATCAGCCCTAATGAACTATACATTCGTCATAACCCCTGGGATGGGGTTATAGCTCCTATAGCTCCCTAATTTGGTCTTGCCTTATTTTTTTTTTATTTAATGTAAAACAGACCTGAATCTCTGCACTTTCTCCTCTGTCATGTGGCCTGTTCCTGAAGCATGGTGAGAACTTGCTTGTCTCATGAAAATGGATCTAAATCCAGCTATGAAGTCATGTTCTTGCATTCTATTAATAGGATCATGCATATCTACCCATTTTGTATGAAAATAATACAGGGCTTAATTGACCCACAAGCGAACAGGCTGTTCAAAAACACATACACACAACTATAGAAGGTGACTATAAAAGTTAGCGATAAAAGAGATTTCTATAGGTTGTTAAAATATGTTGTCCCAGTTCAGGAAGAATCCTAATTGCAAGACTGTAAAAACGGTCAGGAAGTTTCTGTTTATCCCTCCGTAAGTTCCCGTGAGATCTGGAACAAATTTGATAAGCTTCAGTGAATTCCATGAATTGTATTAGCGGCTCTTAAAGATGAAACTCAAATAGCTTTGATATGCAATTTTATAAATCCGTGCTCTTCACTTCTCTCCATGTGGCTTTGAGCACTTAAACATCAAGTTTTTCGTCGTATCTCCAGTTCTCCCCTGAGGAGCTGAGATTGGCAGTAGCATCCAGTCACTGTCTCATATAATAACTTATGTGAGAGCAGGCCAGAATACTGGCCCATCCATTTCCATTGACCATCCCTTGAATTAAAGCTCAGTAAAAGGTTTGTTGGTTTTGTTTTTGTTTGTTTGTTTGTTTACCAGAGGAAGAATAAAATAAATGGATGCCCCAGTAGTCATTTTGTACATTCTCATTTCTCAGTAGCCCAGCCAAAACTCAGCTCTCTGGTAAGACTCCTGCTGGGGCAGCTCTAGCTGAACGTATAAAGGACCTGGAGTAAATCCCGTAATCTCTTTGTGGCTCTGATGACAACACGTTCTGAACTTTTTCACAAAGAAACACCTCATCAAATATATTGGGCCTGTTTCAAAGAACATGAATGTTTTTTGTCCTTTGAGATAGAAGATTTATTTTATCCTGGTCAATATTTGTCTCTGGAGTCAATGACCCTTCTTTTTCACCTCAGTCTAAGCGCGAAGCCAGTGAAGAGTTCAGAGCATTTCTCGACTTGTGCCCTGCCCAACACCCAACATTTTCGAGGCTTTAGCTGGGAAGTTCACTACTGCACTGATCCCAGGAGGGAGCATTTATGACATAGTGACCAAATGTGCTGCTGGGGCAAAAGTGGATTCATCCCATCTAACAGCAAGCTCATAAATGAGGCAGTGATTTCAGCAGCACTGTAACCTTACATCATAGAAGACAAGCTCCCTTTTTCCTCCAAACAATTCCCGAGCTCCATTTCCACTCTTGAAGCCCTGTGGTCAGTCAGATCAGGAACAGGATCCTTTTCTTTTTTTTTTTTCCCTTTCATTAATTAAGATTTTTAACAAATTTGCACTCAGATTCTCCTCTCTCAAGGGTTTAGTTAAATTCAATTAATTCAATGGCATACCTTTCTTACCAATCATAAACTATGTTGTTGTTTTGTTTGTATTTGCCACGTCACCAGTGACAGAATTATTGTCTTGTGTTCACAGACTCTATTGTCATAGCCTTTTGGGTTGGACTTGCTGCCTTTGTGATGTTTCTTTTCCTTATTTTGCTCTACATGTCCCGCTCTGGATCAAATCCAGTAAGGTAAGTACAATGAGAGGTAAAAGAGCTAAGTGTGATAAAATAATCTGCATGATACTTTTATTCACTGCTTCAGAGGATCCAGCAGTTACATTCAGCATTTACAACTGCACACTGAGATGATGATGCTTACTTAGGATTGGGTCTGAGTGTGTCACAACCAACTGCTGTTCATTGTTTCTATTAATCACCTGTGCTAAAATATGAAGTAATAACTATTGCCAGTGCCAAAAACATTGGGGAATAGTGAAGCACAAGGGTAGGCAGAGAAGTCTGTTCTGCACACTGTGTTTGGGAAAAAAAAAAAAACCAAACATATATTTTTCTTATGTCAGCTATCAAGGTTGTATATTATTAAAGTAAGTGTCTGTATATGCAGGGAGTACCTCATGTAAACCACAAATGAGGAGGAATCAGATGTCGTGGTGTTAAAGGGAACGTGAGCCCCAAAGCACTTCTGCAAGACTTGATCAAATTAAAAGAAACTTACTAATGAGCTCACAAAGGTAGTATTATGTGTGGCATTACTTAGAACATTCCAAAAATGTTGTACTTATGTTAGAATGGACTCTTTAAAAGGAGATTTAAAGAAATAGGGAAGAATCAGGAAAAAAATTGTACAGTGCATCGCACAGCAAGAGCAATAAACTGAAATCAGTTTGTTTCTCAAGGAACAGAGGCTCAAAGGTGCTTATTCTGAACTAGCTTAGAACCTCAGAACTCTAGTGTCCAGTTGGAGAGCTACATCATAACAATCAGATGCCAAAGTATTTTACTAAAATGTAATGGCTGGAAGCTGATGCTGCTCAAACTAAGATGTAGTAGGTAATTTATGTAAGGATAACCATTCACTGAAATAATTTCTGTTAAATGGGTCATGATTAATTCTTTTTTTACTCAGTGACTTAACATTTTAGTAACATGCAGTTGTATTCATCCCAGAATTACTGTGAGGAGTCTATGGTCTAGCGTTCTATGGTCTGTTATGCAGAAGCTTCTTTCTCACCTAAAATATGTGAGTGGCTTATTCTCTAAATATTTTTAAGGTCTTGCTGTTTAAACTAACTCTCTGAGGCTACTGATGTGTACAACTGCCTGAAGATCTGGGCTTATTTTCTATTCTTTTCTTGTTTGGCAAATCTTGGCAATAGTCTGACAGTGCCTTTCTTCTCAAAGGTGGCCCATATCTGAACTGCTGTCCTTTAGCATAACAAGCTCTTGGCAAAACTATAATATGCTTAGTCAGAGGCAGTATTAATCAGTTAGAATTGTAGTTGTAAAATCAAAGAATCATTAGGGTTGATAAAGACCATTAAGATCATTTAGTCCAACCATCAACCCATGACAATCAAGCCCATTAAGTGATTTCAAACGCCTGCCAAATACAACCCTGTAGCATTCACCACACCAGTCAGCTTAGGAGTGATACAGCATAGTAAAACTGGGTTTTCTGCTGGGCCAGAGTCTCCTGGAATTAGTCTCAAGTCATTTCCCTAGTAATTTATGCTTTCGGGTATGATTCTGTTACTCATGTCTTTCTAAATATAAATTTCAGTAGAGAACTGTTCACCGTTAGGAAGACAGTTGGGTCTCAGAGAGGCCACTAAAGCATAACAGCATTTTCAGGTTCAAAAAGTGTACAGTACATATAGCACTACAGAAAAAAAAAACATCTAGCTCTACAGAAAGAGATTCTAGATCAGCATATTAGTGTCATCTAGGTTGTTTTTACAGCTGGGCTTGACAAAACAGAACAGTATCTTTCAGCGGCAGATGGGTGGATTACCTAATCCGTTTTAGACTATTTCTACCTGAAACCCTTGTGACTGAAAAGAGACCTAATTTACCTAATTGTAACAGATACATTTGCAGTCCTCTAAACAATTACTGACCTTGCCCAGTGAAGAGCAGAGCAGGTACCTGTACAGCACCTGTACCTGCTGTCCAGGTCCCTGTAGTGGGTATGCCTGAAGAAGATGCAGTGCCTGCTGATGTGCAGCACTCACATGTTGGTTGAATGGGAGCACAGTTCTAACACTATTTGTCATTTTGAACTTTGTCTAAGGACAGGTTTCTGTTTGCAGCTTTCTACACTTGGCTTACTTTGTTTGCTACTAGGTTTTTGTTGTTTTTTGTTGTTTTTTTTTTTCCTGGCAAACATGTTTTATGTAAACAAGGATGCATTTGCCCACTGTTCCACCTAATCTGATCAGGACAGAGAAAATTCAGCTCAGCACATTAGGGAGAGGTTCAAGATTAGGTCACAAACAAGCGGAGGGAATATTGTGGCATAAAAAAGGAGCATTAATAGCCTAATTTATTTGCACCATGAGGCCCCCTGGCATACCCAGAAAAAGTAACAACGACAGTAAAAAAGGCAACTTGGCCAAATAAACCACAAAGCAAGAGGCAAGCTAATAATGCAAGAAATATATGGAAATGAACATAACATTATAGGGTAACATTAATTTACTGTTCCTGGAAAAAAACTGGCAGAAGTCTATACACATGAATAGCTCAGTGTATTTGGAAAATTAAAACAAGTGCTAGTTGTTTGTTTTTTAATCACTTTATATTATGTTATTTAATGAAACGCTTGCCTTAAAAATATCCATATTCATCCTCAATATGTTCAATTTGCTGTTAAAAGACCTGCTGTGAGCAAGGCAATCTGGCAATGTTTTGTGGGAAACCCAAGAGTCGTTAATGGAAAGCAGTATTGGATGAGATGTTCTTAAGTTTTAAATCATCCTGTCTCATCATTTTTCTAGGCTTGAAACATACTGAGAAAATATTTTTAGGACTGAACAGAGTAGTCAGGCTCCCCTCTCCCCCACCCCCAAACTTGCTGTTTTGGATTGAGTTCCACTTGTTTTCTAGCTGCCTGCTCCAATTAAACTTCTCTTAACTCCAGCAAGAAAACACAGTGAATTGCTGTTCTTCTTATTAGTTTGTACCATCTTCTCCTTTCTTCTTCTTTTTATATAATCTCTCCATTTTCCTTTGCATGGAGATCAACTAATATCTATACCGAATTCTCCTTTCTCTTTTGCCATGATAATTGTGATGCATTCACCTAACAAATGTACATGTGCGTCACTGGTCAAGGCTGGAGAACTTTTACCTTCACTGTTTCTGTGCTCATCTCTCTCTCTGTCAAACCCAGGGGCATATAGGACAGTATGTTCTGTTTCAGCTTGCTCAATTGCTTGGTGAAACACTGTGCTTTCAAGTCTGACTGTTCATAAGAGCATATCTTCTTGCCTTCACTCGTCTTCACCTGACTGTCAGGCTGTAATTCAGCTGCCTTTATGGTCAGCTGGATCTTTGTGGGGTCCCTGGAAATTATATTTTGGCCTTGTATAATACGGATTATATCTCTTGTATAACAGGGATTGCATCTATTTCACCACTGTGTACACTGATGTCTATTATGTTGGCAAGGCTATGACATCTGCCACGGTATAGTCTGCTGATTTTTAGCTGCATATCCATACAGAAGAGAAGTCGAAGTGTCTTCCGAAAGACACTTTTGAAATAACTAGATTTATTTATTCCACAGCATAATCTTCAGATGCTCAGAGGCCCTGGACTCAAAGCTGTGGTCTAATTGCATCACACTCACTCTGCAATACAGAGTATTTGGTGCCAAATCAGACGAGAGAATTCAGGAGGGGGGGGGGAGGGTTAATGCATACAAGAGAGCTTCAGCAAGGAATCCATGTCCCAGTCCCCTTTTGTACCATTATGCTGGCCCTACAGAAAGAAAGAAAAAAGGGTTTGAGTCATGGCACCAATTATTTCAAACCCATTAGCATGCCAAGGCATTCACTACAGTGTTGTAATCAAGGGCCAGTATTAACATCCACATCAACAATCTTTCTTACCATCCAAAATGATAGAGAAAACAAGGTTTGGTGGCTGGAGACAGTTCCCATTGGAGGCTGGCACTTCATGCAGTGGAATGGAGGCATGGAATCAGCCTTCCCAAGCCTCTCAGGGAGAGATCCCATTTTCCCATACATTTCACTGGAGGTTGTACATTCCTGACTGCTTGACAGACTGCTGTGAACATCTGAAATCTTCAGACTTTGCCTATCTGACAGTATAATGTAGGGAGGGGGAAAAAAAGGAAAGAAAAAAACAGAAAAAGGAAGGTCCGCATAGCCTCAAACAAGTGACTCTGGACTCCTTGGCAGCATGAGCCTTTTTGATGTCTGACAATTTTTTTTTGCAATAAGAAACACTATTCAGTGTTCAGATATTTTTCCCAATTACACCCAACTTTTGCCCAATATTTCGGGGACACATGGTAACAAAGTTTCAGAATCCCTCTTGCCAGATGGCTGTGTGTGACTTGGCACGGAAACCCTTGTTCTGCAGCCAGCTTTCACCTCAGTTTGCAGGTGAGGTTTTCCTGCATGGACAGGCAGATAACTGCTGATTTGGTGGACAGTCTGTACAACGTCCATGTGCTCTTTCAGTTTTCTGCTCCGTCCAGATAATTGCAACAGCTGCTTCATTCCTGGAACTTGGGAACTAATTTGGATATTTGACAAGTCCAGGATCGATAGCAATATCCTAGATCTCACATGAGGGTAGACAACTGAAGTCTTTTTTTTTTTTTAATCTTCAAGATTATAATATTCATTAGTGAACAACAAATCAACCATACATATATCCTACTATAACAAAAAGCGCCTATTCCTGTACACAAAGGTAGCAGATTTGATAGCCTGAGCACTAGTTCATATTCTTCCCAATGACTGTAAGAAGTGTTGTAGCTCTACTTTGCCATGCCTTGTCTTTGGGAAGAGGAGCTTACTGCTCTATACTACTTACTGTAGTAAGATCAGTGTGAGAGGTACTTTCCTGACTAAGCAGGCAATGCTTTCAGGTAGCTGTTCCTGTTCCCTGTTTTTCTCAGGCCTCTGGTTTCAAGTCTTTCAGGCCTTCATCATTAAGAGAACCTTCTACATTGACAGAACGTATGTTGGCAGCTCCTCATTGGTTGTTAAAATGGTTAGCTATGAACTGTCAGAATCTGTTCCAGGTCTTCCATCATCAGAGCTCGAATCACATGGTCTTCACAGAGAGCTGTTCTCACTCCTATCATCTAAAGGTTGACGGTTTGGAACGTACTCCATACCTTTTGGCAGGCTTCATGTCATTGGAGTCCCATGACTGGGTCATGCACTGAAAAAATGTAGGGGAAACTGAAATACCGTTTGCTGAATGTGAGGTTAGAACGTGTCTCCCCCTAGTGGCTGCTGCTCAGACTTTCTTGGGTGGGCTGTGCAGTAGGATGCACTTCTGAGTTGCTGGGAAGTAGGCTGTATTGGCATTAAGATGCTCACCAGTTCTTTCTGAAGGCCCTCCTAGTTCTTGCCTTTTCTCTTAGAAACTAAAATGATGGGGATTTTTATTTTCAAAATATTAAACCGTTTTTAATGATAAAAACTCTTCCTACCTGATTGGACAGTCACTTAAAAGTGTCAAGTCAGAAGAGTGAAATAACTCTTGACCAGTGCATTCGAGTAGTGTCCTAAGGCCAGCTGTATCATCCAAGCCCACACTGTCTCTTCCGAGAGCACCAAGTGTCCAGTCCAGTCCCTTGCTCCCAGGGGACATAAACCACAACTGATTTATAGGAGGAGGTCTGGGAGTGCTGCCTACTGAAAGCAGGGATGCAGGCTCCTCTAAATTGTATTCTCCCAATGAAATGAAATCAGATGTTTCACTGTTCCTATCTTTCTATAAGACCATACTGTCTGGAATTATGTTTTGTTGGTGTCCCTTGAAATACATGTTCAGTTTTATCTTATCTTTGTTTTAATTCCATGACTTTGCCTGGGGCTGAGGTCAGTTACACTGGCTTCTAGTGACCTGGCGTGACCAGTTCACTCACTTTAGTACTGGGACATTAGAGCCTTTCCAGTCTCAACATATTTCCCCACTGTTCCAAGGATGGTTAAAGATTAACAAGAGCCGTCTAGAGTTTTCCTCAGACAGACTGCAGGTCTCTGGGATGCAAGTTCTCCCGCTGGTGTGAAAATTTGGATAGCTAGCTGATGATATTTAGCTACTTAATGGACTGGAAAGGAAGCATCCTGTTTTGGTAAGAATATTTTTGTCTTGTGTCATTTAAATGGAGTAGAAAGATCTCTTGAATATGCCTGCATAATAGCAAGGAAAACCCAAAGCCTGCTTGCCTCTAACCTGTGGTGGGCCTGCTGCTGAGACTTGGGGATTTTGTTTTATCTGTTTTTCCATTATCGTTAAGTAAAATCACTGCTGTGTTAGCTTTGTCAGGCACATGTGTTTTTCATTAATGAATTATAAATTTGATGTTACCAAATTGATATTTCCCTTCCTCCAAATTATTCCAAATAATTGTTTCCCTTTTCATCCCGTTAATTTCATCTTGCATTTTAAGTTTTGTTGTGTTCGTCTGACCACTGATACGAATGTGGCTTTTAGTCAAAGACCCCTCCTTTTTTTTTGCCTGTGAATCTGTGCCACCAGTGCATTAATAAGACTTTTCAAAAAGTTTCCTTTTTCTTTCACACTTTTGGGGCACATTTTTCTTGCTTATATAATTTTCCTTTCCCCCTTTAAAGCCCTAAGGATAGAGTGGTAGTTGGGACCATCATCTTGTGTTATGCCACACTCAGTGGAATTTGCTGCTTTTAGGCCTGGGCTTATCTGTCATTTCTTTTTTAAGGGCGAATTTTGGGAACCTGCTGGGAGGAGGGAATGGGGAAGAAGAGGCAGGGTGAACTCAGCTGTTTTCTGTCATCACCCCATCCACCTCTCAACTATTTTTTTCCGGCAGAATCATAGGCCTTAGTTATGTACAATGAACATTTCCTGCTGCTCTTGTCCAGCATGCTCTTTCTTGCTCCGATCCCCACCCTCTCCTCAGACTGTAATTCCCAATGCCAGTGCCAGGGGATCTCTCCCAGATACCATGCATTCCTCTTGCTCTTGTCCCCAGCGTCTCCCCAGTGACTTGTCTCTCTTGTACACTTGCTCACATTCATACATCAGTCCTGTCCCCTTTCTTTCCCAGGAGTGCTGATGGCAGATCCCTTTGCCCTTGCTGCAGAACAAGTCATAGCAGTGCTTCTAGTTTACTTTTTAAAAACGCAGGTGGAGAACCATGCCTTGGATTGGACTGAAGGACAACCATGATTGGGGTGGACAGAAGGTCTCATTATAAGCAAGAGTGTTCACCAGGTGTGGCCCACAGCTCAGTATTTTGCTGTTGATTGTTACCAGCTAAGGACATAATTCTCACAGTGGATGAAGAAAACTGAAATCCAGAAGCATCTCTCATGCTGGACTCAATGTATTTGTATTGGAAGAACCACCTTCTACAGTTTTTGAAACTTTCTAAATGTACTTGTTTATGAAACTGCTGCTGTCTTCCAAACAGTAGTCCCGGATAACAATACATTTTTCCTTTCCACACATTACAGACAGGTGGTCGTGAGGAACCGGGTAGAAGAAGGCAGTTCCAACAGCGAGCAGCCTCACTGTGACAATCTCGGCAGTCCGTTCCCAGATTTGGTTGCTCCTGGAACACCCAGCTGCCTTCCAGATGCCAGTAGCATTCATGGAAGTATCTCAGCCTGAGTTAAAACCAGTGAAACAGAATCAGCAGGACAGTCCACCTGGCTCTGGAAACAATTAGTACATTAGACTGCAGCTGAATTAGTTCAGGAAAAGAACAACGAAGAGCAAACCTGACAAATTCTGGATGCCTAAAATGAAGAACTGCCTGCCATATTTGAGCAGCATTGCTGGAGTTGCCTGATTAGAAGAACATTTTAGATAGTGACGATGACAATGACTGCAAAATCTCTCTCAGTAAAGATTCAAATTCTTCTCTCAGTTATGTCATGCAAAATGTTTGCTGCCTGTTGAGTAATTCTCATTAGCAGGCACTTTGTTGAGAGCAGATCTACTCCTCCAGAGGGAAGAATATACCAGTTACTGTTTGTTCTCTGAGGCACACTGAGTCCTGTTATTCTTGGGGATATTTCTGCAGAAGGAATTTTCCCTGAGTTTTCTTGCTGTGAAAGAAAGCAGCATCACATATATTTGACAGCATAAACAATAGTGTTTAGACGTATTGTTTAGACAATATTGTGAGAGCCTCAGTGACACATCTATTTCTAGCTTTGTCCTCAGATCACAGTCTCATCAGCAGCATCTTAGTGACATCTCCATTTGGTCATCCTCTCAAAAGTAAGCAAAAATGGCAAGTATAACATCAGCAATAAAACTCTGCTTTCGGAAGGGTTACAACTTGCTTCACTGAGTTAAAGCTCAACAATTCCCTCAGGGCTAAAATTTTATTTTTTTGCAAAAGAAAAGTAAATATTTGGTTTACTTAAAAATCACTGCTTAACTAGAACAGCCTTTAAAAAAGCTACTGGCAGCACTAAATATTTCAAGTGAGTGTGTCTTACTGAATAAACTCATTAGCTTTACCCACTGCCCAGAAATAGTTTTGCCACAAATAACCACTCACCTTTTGCTTTCATTTTGAAATGGTAAGTGGAAAAGAAACATGAAGATTGGACAGATTTGAAAAGGTATCTGTGAGTTACTCAGGCTTTAGAAGAAGTGTTTTTGTTGTGTTTTATACCAAAGGAAAATGCTGGCAAAACCAGAAAAGGAACAATTATTTCTGCACTAATTGTTTGTTTTCAGTTGGGGCTGAAAAATATTCTAGCAGAATCTAGAGTCCTCTGTGAGGGCCACAGAAGCTTTTCCATGAGGTGGAGAGGGCAAGTGTAGCTCTGCTTGAGCAGAGGAAGGGCCACACACTCCCAACCCTTTAGCTCTCTCCACCTTTCTTTGGCCCTGGAGTGCCATGAAAGCCAGGCAGAACAGACAGAGGTCCAAGAGAGGGTGAAAAACCCTTAGAGCTACAGTAAATTGTGTGACCAGGATTGCAGAGTCAGTAAGGCAGTGATAGTTGGAGTAGAAAAAGGACTGTGTAACTAATTACTTGTCCGAGGACAACACAGAATTCATTTGAAACTTGAGGAAAAAAATAGTAGTCCCACCTCACCAAGCAGGCAACAGAGACTCCTACAGTGAACCAGTGGCAGAGCAGCTCCATGCTGCATACGGGGGATGTGGGTATGTTGGGTTGTGTTAACAAACCCTTAAACCCAAGAGATAGACCAAATCACAAAGTATGTATTTGTAGTTGTACTGTTTTTAAAAACTCCTTTTACATAAATCTCTGAGATAAACTCTTCTGAAGTTTGCTTTTTGAGCAAATTGACTACCACTGGTATTGGGCTTGGAATTCTATCGAGGCTTCAAGTCTGCTGAGTCATGGATACACAGAGAAAATGAGGAAACACAGCAGGAACCAAAGAAAGAACATGGACAGAGATGTATCAGAGAGCTGAAGTTTTCCTTCAGCCAACCCAGATGATCACAGCAGCCTTCCCCATCTCTCAGATAAATTTACCATTTGCTAGAGCTGAAGTAGTTCCCTCAGAAGACATAAATGAATGTTTGTGGCAAAGGCGAGGCCAGTTTTCAATGACAACAAAACTCCTGCTGCCTTAAAAGGGGTGAGAATTTCACCTGTGTGGCACCAGCTCCCACTACAAATCGTGTCCACACTCAGACTCCTCTGTAGCCTACGGCATCCATGCCCTGTTGAAACGGTGCATCCATTGGCCCACAAAGCACAACCCAAAGCAGCTCATGCTGTTGGTTCAAAGACATAATCGACTCCTATAAAAACATTATTCCCCAAGCGTGACATCACTTCACCTCGCTCACACTGCTTTTAGTCCTTTCCTTCCAACACGTCAGACGTGTTGTGTACCAGCAGCCCATCGTGGGGCTGAGATTCACTTCACAACTCCAGAAGCCCACCTGCACTCAAACCTGCTGGTGCCTACCATACACTTCAGGAAGCAATATGTTCTTTGGGGGCCGTTGACTTTGCTGACTATCTGTGCGTTTTGGGAGAAAGGCCCAAAAGACCTGTCCTTGCAATGAGGGCAGGCCGCTGGGCCTGCTGCAACACACCCTTAAGTTTCATGCACTCATGTGGTTCTCATCACAAGGACAACAGCAAAACAATTGACTCATGTTAAACCGTAGAAACTCCTTGTTTTAAAATATAGGCTCATGTAGGAGACAAGTTTTCCACTTCTGAATCCTTTCTATAATTTATTCCATTCAAGCTTAACTTGTGAAGATAATGACTCACCATCTAATTTATTGACATTCATTCTGAATATATTGGCAGCAATTCACACACACAAATCACTCAACTGCTAGCCAACTGTGTGGGGCTTTTTTAAAAAGATATTTGACCATTATTTCCAGAAAGACTTCATAATGATCTCTTAATTGCTCCATTCTTAGACTATATTGAAGCTCACAGAAGCAGTGAGAGACAGAACCATTTTTAGAAGTTCTCACATGCGGAGCTGCATCTCTTTACTGAGAATCACAGAATGGTAGGGGTTGGAAGGGGCCTCTGGAGACCATCGAGTCCAACCCCTGCTAAAGCAGGTTCCCTACAGTAGATTGCACAAGAAAGTGTCCTGGCAGGTCCTGAATATTCCCAGAGAAGGCACGACCTCTATTTTTTACATTACAGGCCAGTAGCTTTAACTTGTTAGGTTGTTCACATTACTTTTGTTTCCAAAGCAACCATTTATAAATGAAAACATTTATGAGCAATCCTCTCCTCCAACCTTGAATATTTTAGTATTAACAATAATGGAGAAAACAATGAAACAATAAAACCAGGAAGACGTTAACCACAACTGAGCCATTCTGAATGCTTAAGGCCATCAGAAAACCATTACTTCAAGATGCACCCTTAGTGGGGATCACATGCATGTAGTTAGCCTGCATTACACGTGTTACTGCAAAAAAAGCATACCAGCATATTTGCAGCTGCAGTCCCCTCATGTTACTTTCCACTTCTGTAGTACCTTGCAGCTCATCAGGTAAAGCCAGCGATAACCTTGACAGTCATTTTTCTTATTTTAGCAGTGACAAAACTGCATAGAGAAATCACTACTTCCATTCACAGAGAGAAATATCCAGGTGTGCCAATAACTGTTTAAGCAGAAATAATTGAGCATGCCTGCTTGTGTCCGATGCACTTACTTCCAGAAACGTCTTAGTTCATCACTTACTCATCCCACGTGGATGAGCTTCAACAAATGAATTCTCCTGCAAGTAACATAGTTGCACCATCCTCTTAAGCAAACATAGCATGTAAAAAGATATTACAAAGTGCTGAAGCACACACCCAAAAACTTGTTGGGAAACAGTATAACAAAGGGGTTGTTGTGGCATTTAGGCTTCGGGCTTTGCTCCCTTAGGAAGTGCTTGGAAGGGTCTATGCTACACCACCGCTATCCAGGAGTATGTCAGCTACTGCAGTAGGTTGGCCTTAGGCTACAGGCAACTGCCCACCCAGCTGCTTTCTCACTGCCCCACGGGTCAAAATTAAGACAGAGAGACTGCTTACCAGTTACCATCTGGGCAAAACAGACTCAGCTTAGGGAAAATTAATTTATTGCCAATTAAGATAGATGTGGGTAGTAGTTGAATTTCTCTAGTTCCATGAGAAAAACATATTTTTGCTTATGGCCTTTTACAATTTGAATGGTTTTATCTCATTTCTTTAATTCTCTCAAACAAATCATATTACAAACCACTGCTTAATGTGATCAGTCCCTCAAGACAGCTGAAAAACTTCTATGTGCCACAAGTATCTTCTTTCCCAGTCAGACAAGATGGCTTATTTCCACCTCCAACCCTCATTTTCAGATCCTGCCTTGTGCACCTCCTCTGGTTTCATTTTGTCTGTTTTGTGTTTCTAATTAAGTGAAATGCTTTTTTTTTTTTTTCTTTGCAAAAAACATTTCTTTATGCTGTACTCCAGTGACTCTGTATTAATATCATGCCATGCTTCAGCCTCTATTGGGCTTGTACAGCTTTTTCAAGATAATATTTTTTATTTTTAAACCAGGTCTTGATAGAGATAGTACAGCTTCTTTAGGACAAGGAGACCAGCATACAGAAGCAATTCTCATTTGCATCTCACATTCTTTTATTCTTTAAAAAAGGCACATTATATAAAGATCACAAAGAGTGTGCACTCTGAATTTTTCCCCAGTACAGACCGTGTACGGAGTACCTGGGCACAGCACATATTCATGACTGAATTTAATAAATCCTGTTTTACATTTCAAAGGTTCAAGTTCAGGCTCTGCCTGTGTGCATGTCTGGAATGATATGTTAAACTGCCCTAGGGGCCATGCTCGAGAAACATTTATCACACTTCACAGAGAATTTCCAATAAAACACATGTTTTATCAATCACCAGAAGGTCATTTGGGTCTTAGTTCTCTCTCATCTTCTCAGAATGGAGAGTCTTTGCTGAATGTTTTCCAGCAGTGGTAATGGGCAGTGCATTTTTTAATTAAAAAAATTACTTTAAAAAAACAACAAAACACAACCATAAAACAACACCAACAGAAAAGAGAATAAAACCAGACCACCTCCAATAGAAATGCTTTCAAAGGCAATCTAAAAATGGGAAGAATCCTAGACCATTATGATCCCAGGGGCTCAGCGCCATCTGTTTCAGTATCTAGTATCCTGAAAGAAATAGTTTTTCAAGAAATAGTAAATCATCGTGGCTAAAGCTCTGAGCAGCTGTTTTTTGCACTTATACCAAACTGTGGTGAAGTACTGCAGTCATTTTTCAACATCCTACATTGGAGAGAGGATGGGTTTTAATTGCACAGGGACTGAAATACAGACCAGAGGTGATGGACTAATCAGTTTTCTTTGGTTCGTCATAACATTAAAAATGCTTGTAATATAAAATGAAATAAATAGTGTTGTGTCCCATAACTGCAGAAGGAAAGGAAGAAAATATGGAAATGATGAATCCCTCCTCCTTCTCTGATTCTCACAAAGTAATAAAATATCGATCCTTATGACAAAAGTTAGTTTCATATGAAGAACAGTTCAGGAGTGTTTCATGGCTAACAGCAACGATGGCAGAGCATGTAACTTTAACAATATAAGTGTCAGATCGCTGAATCAGTGTCCCAGTGCAGCTGAGAAAAAGGTTCTGCAAAGAGGCACAATAGTTTCTTCTCCCTGTTTATCAGTTTCCATGTCATCATCATTTAATTTATCATCTGTACTACTACAGATCAACTTGACATGGGTTATTAACACATCTGGCTCCTGTGCTCCAAGCCATATGTCCCCGATGTAAACAGAAGTCAGGAATACAGAAACAGCTGTGGAAGAATAAACAGAAAACAATCAGAACAGGTATGTTTTTAGTTCCACGTAGCAGTAACAAAAAACCTACTTTATCTAGACAACTATATTTTAAAAGCTTCCTAACTTTTTTCTAGGTGGAATACGTGTGAGTTATGTTATTGCTCATACAATGCCATCTACCTTCCCCATAGTAAGGAAAGATAACAGTTTCCTGTTAGCACACTCTGCCAACATTTTAAATAAAACTGTCTGGAATCTGACCTGTGCCTTCTGCAATCCAATGGGAACAATGAACAGTATTTGGATCAGAACCCACGTGGATTTATTTCTTGCAGACTATTTTTCCCCTTGGAGTTACATTTTACGTACCTCACTCAACTCCATTAAAATCCCAGAAGGGAAAGTTTCTTTCAGGGAGTATGACTGTTGAACAATCAGAAACCCCTACAACCATATTCTGTTCTGCCAACCCACATGCCCTTACCACCTGAAACACAGTTCTCACATTGTTCAAGTGATGAGCACCAATAGACACAGGACTCCAGTTATGAGGAATAAAAATACCCCTGGAACAACCTATTGTCTATCACAACTCTGCTTTGTAAAACGATTGAGAAAGAGTCAAGTTACCCTTCTTGTTCACATCCTCTTCCGTCATTGCTGACTGGCACAACGCTTTTACAACTTCATGACAGCTGTTGTTAGTCAGGCCCTGAGCATCCATCAGGTGAAGCATGATTGAACTGAACAAACAGAGCTCTTTTAAGTGTCCCACTGCTCCACTGCTGGCCTCACAGATTCGACTGTAAAACTTGAAGATGTTGTTCCTCAGGGTCTCATCCCTGAGCACCTCCTGCACTGCCACTGGGTGCGGCAAGATGCAATTCTGCAGCCACTGCAGAGTTAATGAAACGTTCTGCATATTGAGGCTGTGCTCAACCATGGACTTCACCAGCCATTTAGTTACTACGTAGGCAGATGCACAGGTCAGACTGACTGTTTCATCTGCAAGGTCAGCAGGTTTGAAGGGTTCCTCTGGATGTTTGGTAGGCAGCTCCAGGAAAACAGGCTCCCAGTGGACAAATATGGCGCTCAGATCCTCTCTGCATTTCTCCAGCTCAGAGAAGTTCAGATCTGTAGCCACGCAGTCTCCTTCTGTCTTTCTCCTTTTCTGAGTGCGATGACGAGATGAGGCTTGGGATTTGCTCTTTTCTTTAATATTTTCTGTAAGAAAAACAACATCACAATAAACACCAGGTCCTCTAAAAGACTTCTTTGTACCAAATAATTCAGGAAGGACCAGATCAGTCTGGATCAGACTTTCAGTTGTTAAAAGGGTAAGCAGTAGCCTCATTTAACAGCCTACACAATTCAGAGCAAATAGGCTACAGAGACTCCCATACTGAAACACTCTTCTGAACTGGATCACCTAACTTTGAGATGAACAATAAGGCTAGTGAGGCATTGGCCCAAAGCTCCATGAAATCACGGCAGCATTTCAGAGATGTACAAGATGCAGTTTTGCCAGTAAGGTTACATTATTTGCCCAGAGAAGCTGTGGTGCCCCATCCTTGGAGGCGCTCAAGGCCAGGCTGGATGGGGCCCTGGGCAGCCTGAGCTAGTAGAGGGCAGTCCTGCCCATGGCATGGGCTGGGGTGGGTGGGCTTTGAGCTCCTAGCCCAAACCATTCTGTGATTTTATGACTATTTACACCAGATCATGAGAAATTCACACACCACAAGTCTTTGGGCTAGTGGAGTCACAGCACACGCCAGCTCAAGGAAGGAGACACCAGCATAGGTAAGCTTTTTAACAATGCACGCTAAAAGAGCAAAGCGTGCCCTGCTCCAACATAGCTGTATCCTGACTGAGTGTGGCTGATAAGTGTGGGATGTGAATTTTTCCACATACCAAGTGCACTAAATCTCCAACTAAGTTTTATTTTAAAGCTCTTTCACTTTTTGAAAATCGACTGCTCTAAAGCTTCCAGAACTGTGTTAAAATTAGAAATCACTACAATAAAAATCCGAAAATTGGCTTCCCATTCCCATTCTTCCTCCCCCAGGCTGTATCTGATTGACTGTAGTTATTAATACTTCTTTCTAGGAAGCTTGCCTAACTTGCATGGTTAACACGCAGCAAATTAATCTCCTTAAGTGTTGTTAGTACTTACTAAGCAGTTCTTTGATCTGGTATTTCTGAGCAAGATTCTGCATATCCTCTTGGAGCTGCAGGTCTTTTTCAATGATGCTCCACTTATGCAACAACAGCAGGATGTCTTTGTCTGAGAGAACGCTGTCATTCACAGTGAATCGACTCATTTCCTTAAAGGCCTCCAAAACAAGAGCTCGGTACCCCAGCACAGAACTGAGTGTAGTGAAAAACTGTGCCAGCTTGGCTTGATCTAAATTAGCCCTATAAAAATAGAAACAGAAGCACTGTATATTTTTCAGCATGCTAGTGAGTAAAATGCAATGATAAACACAGGTTTTCTTCTTTCCACTCTCTTTTTACAGTTCTCCACTTCTGTTTCTTGAGGTACCAGTATTAACTTCATTTCCACTGAATCACCAGAGCTTCTGGGGTCTGGCATACAGCTCATGGAACATAGCCTTTGCCCTCACAGCTGTAAGAGTCAAAGGCATATGGCACACAAGGAAGATGTGACAGACCTCTGGCCTCATCTACACTTTATTTTGCATGTATCATCAGAACATTGAGAAAATAAGTAGAGCTTCTCGAGGTTGTGGCAATACTTGTCTGCATGAATTGCTGCGGGTGCTATTAGGAATCCAATCAGAACTGCTTATCTACCTGTTTGCTTACTGCTATCCCTGCTGCAGCTGCTGTGCATGGGCTCACTGAGTGTGCTGGGTCTGCAGAGAAGGGACTGACACCTACTTAACACTGCTGTGTAGAAACTTGCATGACTTTGTTTAATTTGCAGGCATGGTTTAGACACAAAAAGAGTCCAACACGTTGGAGAGCATGAAAGATTCCTGCAACAAACAGCACCACTAACTGCAGGTGCTAATCCAGAAGTAAAAAACAACTTAAAACACAGTAGCTTAAAAATAGCTAATTACTAAGGATGTAGAACTTGAAGGTAACCATGCAGCAGTTGTCATTTTGTTCCCAGTACATTACAACAGCTACATCTTCCTGAAAAATCTCACTGAGGTTCATGAGCTAACATTCAGCTGAAGGGAAGAGCACTACACTCAGAGACTGACACATTCTCTCAGCCTTCATAAATTTCGAACTGGACAGAGCACAGTATGCAAACTTCTTTAAAAAGAAGAACAATGACAACAAAAAAAAAAACTTACCGAATGAGTTTAACTAAAGTGATCAAGACATACAGAAATTCATTTACAAGCTGAATAGGAAGAAGCTTCCTGTTCTCCTGTGGCTTTTTCTTGCTTTCTCTCTTGCTTCCTGTATTTGTCAGCCACAGCGTATGGACTAAGGAAATGATTCTGTTTAGCAGCTTGTTTTCCAGAAACCTGAAAAACCAACAAACAAAGGAATAAATACCCATAGGGAAAACAGACTTTAACCAGAAACCAGTCTGTCTTCCAGAGAGGGCTACATTCAGGTCCTGGTTGGGAGCAGCTACTTCACAGCCAGGACCTGTCAGAACACGAGGCCCATGAAGCCCTAGCGGTGGAGACCCAGGCTGCTGCCTGCCCTCACACAAGGCAAAAGCCCAGCACCTCCTCCTGCCACACTGCAGTTGGGGAACAGCAGTGCATTACAGCCCTGGCGCAAGGCTAGCAATTGCTGACTTGCACCTTTCATTACAAAGTTTTGCCAGGCAACCCATTCAGTTGCAGCCACTGCCACTGTTTCCCTAAAGGAATTGCTGTTCAAGACATCTTGGGTCCTTACATCCCTAAGACTTCAAGCAACAACAGTAATGCTTACAGCACAGTATCAGAAGCCACATTTATTAAAGAGGAAAAATAAAAAGAAAGAAAAAAGCAATCACATCTTTGCACAGAGGATGCAAGAAGAATATTCATCTAAAGGACAACCACCAAGTAACCATTGGGTGCCAGAAGCCAAACCCACAGTCTTCCAAATATACTAAATGATGTCAAAGAGAGGTGGTTGTCCCTAGTACCAACTCCTGAGAACTGTATGCACCCTGATGTTACCATCGCGGGGTGTTCACTGAGACCTGTTCAGGCTGAGTGCAGCACAGATGATCCTTACAGCTGGCTTGAACCTGCTAGGAGAATCTATGCAAGGGAGACCGTGCACACACACACACACACACACACACACACGTGTGCACACATGTCTGGGAGAAGCAACTGGAGAGTTACAGTGAGCTCAAAACCAATGTTCCACAAGTACTTTGTCAGAGGTCCTACACCAGGGTGTGAGGTGTGGGTATTAGATTCAGGTACACAAAAATAACTTTTTTTCTCCCTAAGGTTTTCAACAACATGAAACTCTCCTCCTACTACAATTTGAAAGTGCCTTGATTTTGTTTTTAGATTCACAAGGGAACACTTCAGAGTTCAGCAAGTTCTGCCAGTACGGTCTTAGGTGCCAAATATCAAAACCACTAACAGAGTCATTTCTGTATCTGCCACCCTTTGTTTTCATATTCAGTTACATAATTACTTCCTGCATGTGGGACAGTAGAATTGTTTTCATTTCACCAGTATTTCCCTCTTTACCTTTTCTCTAAGATGTGCAGTATCCAGGTTAGGAGGCTGTGGTCTTGTATCAGCTCATAAGCAGCTCTGGTGACACAGGCAGCGTTCTGTAGCACCTCTAGAATGTGATTCTGAAACAGAAAATATAATTTGTTCTTTTACAAAATTAGAATATAGTCAACATCTAATTACTATCCATCTTTCGGAAGGATGTAATTAGCAATCTGACTGGTATCCGGAATCTAATCAACTTATATATTCCCAAACACCATGTGTTCAGGGAACAAAAGACCTTCTCTTTCCAGTGTTTCATACACACAGACACTCATCTTCAAGGAAGCCCTTAGGAAGCAAGACAGCTTTCTCTCTGTCCAGAATTTTCATAGTGAAGTGAGATACTTTAAACAGAGTGGATTTCTCAGGGTGGATGATTATAATCCTAAGAGCTGCTGGCCTCCGAACTTTCTTCTTCTTAATGCACTGTACAGATAACATGCTAGTTAGGGTACCAACAAAACTCAAGTCTGCAGTGCTTTCCACAAAGCAAAAGAAATAAGACTGTGCAGCCAGACTGTCAGCTGATGAAAGAGAATGAAGGACCCCATCCAACCTGGCCCTGAATACCTGCTGGGATGGGCACTCCCAGCTTCTTTGGGTAGCCTGTGCCACTTGGGCAGGGACATCTTGTAATTTCAGGGCCCATTATGTGACTGGTTTAGACATAAGAATTTCCCTCTTCAAATCAATCAATCAATCAATCAATGAAAAAATTTTCAAGAGGGAAAGAGAGGAGTCAACTGATCCATTCTGCTTCACATTTAAGATATTGAAACCACACCATTTTATTTATTTATCTTTCTTTATCTTTAAATTCTTACCTGAGAGCCTTCATCACACAAAGGACTGTTGAAAAAGGAAAGAATGACATGAAAAATCCTCTGGTAGTCGTAGAGCTGGTAGCAGTGTTTATCACGCAGCCCTTCCCCAAGAAGTCTGAGAACCCAGTCACGTTCTACTTTGTGCTACAAGTCATAACAAACAGCACCATCAGACATTTCAGAATGATAACTGCTCGTTAAGCACAACAAACCAGTAGCCTGGGAATGCCAGCACAGTGTTCAGCAGTTTCTTCTGGACTTCTCCACTTTCATCCCCATTACACTTAATCACTAACATCCATCAAGAACAGTTACTATACAGCCCAAATATGCACTGAGAATGGGACTTGTAAAGTTGCTATTTCTAAAACATCTCAATCAAACTCCAGTTTAAATTATTAAGCTCAAATGTGAATTGAATTAGCTGGGACAGAACATTCTGCTTATTGTGCTATATACAGTACACAGCACAACTCATGATTTCATTATCTGCTCTTATTATAAAAAAAAAAAGGAAAAAAAAAAGAAAACCAGAAATAATACTTCCATTGAAATATAACACAGAGCAATGATCTCTCTAATTAATTATCTCTGAAAGAATAAGACTTGATTGCATTTTTATGTCCTTTTCGTATTCTTTTTGGAAGAATAAGTGGATATTTATGAAGGGATTCTTATGTTACCTCAAAGTCAAAACTGTAGAAAAGCTGGAAAAACCCTGGTACTTTCCTCAGGTCCAAATACTGGTGTGACAGGAGGAACCTGTTGATCTTTGTATACATGTGCTCCTCTGTGAAGAGAAACAATGGTTAGTTATTGAGGAGGAGGACAATGTACTCAATATACAACCACACAGAAAAATAAATGGAACCAGTATTTTCCAGTTTTTCAGCTAGCTGTCAAAACAGTGTGTTAGCTACAGTAAGGAGAGCTTGTGGTCTAAGGCTGACCATATTGTTTGAGCTGGGCCAGACTACTTGCACGGGAAATTCAAACTCAACTATTTTTTTCAGAGATGCTGAAGTCTGGTCGGGCATCATCCACAGGGCAAACCAGGTATCCCAATAGAGACTGCCTTCCAGGCATGCTCAGTATAGTCCTATGCACATTCAGTCACCTCACAACTCTGCAGCATCAGCTGTGCTCATGAAACATGGAAATAACGTAAGAAAAATGCTACTGAGCAAATGAAAAGTAGGAGCACATGTCACATCAACGATTCATTGACAAATGGTATTTAAAGGCCTCAATATGAAACCTCCCAGAGAGCTCGTATGTGGCTCATGAAACAAGGTGAGAGGACAAGAAACAATGGACCTAAGCTAAAACATGACACTTTCAGACTAAATGTTAGGAACAACTTTTTCCCATTTAAGAACAGCAAGACAGTGGAACAGATTGCCCACAGGGGTTGTGCACCCTCCCATCCTTGGAGGCAGTCTATGATACTGGATGACTGGATGTTTCCTAGGGTAAAGCCCTGAGCAAAATTATCCATCTTCTAGGTTTGCCCTGCCCTGGGCAGAGCATCTAGCTAAAGATTTTGTGAGGTCCCTTTTAACCCTGATGCTGTTTCTCCTTTGCAAAAATGACTTAATTGATTCAGTGTCTAAGGACAAAGGGTTACTCAGGCCAACTGACTGATCTGCTGAACAGGACACACAGACTTTCACTCATATAGTCCTTCAATGATCCCCACCCCAAAATTCCAAGGAGGTGGAGTTGTTATCTTTAATGGATCAGATTGGTTCTGTACACGGCAGAAAGTCACTTCCCAGTCTTCCAGCAATAAGGCAGTCCAGGCAAACACTGAAAGCTTTTCTCAGAAACACAGGAAAGCACACTTCATGGCTGCTGCCATTCTCACAGTAATTCAGCCTCCAAAGTCAACCAAGAACATTACTCCATGCACACCCACTCTCCTCTTTAACATGCCAGAAATTCAACATGTGCAATAGACTACTGTACCTGGCTTCAGCATCTGCTGTGCCACACGAGCAATGTAGAGGGTTAGGGAGAAGGTAAATCTGAGGTTCTGCTTCCTGATTCCATTTTGCACAGCATCCATGAGATACAGCAACTGCAGTACAAGAACCCAGGGGAGATAAAGCTTGAACTATCACCCAAACAAATACAACAGCAGAGTATGCATACAGAAGTAACGTTTTATGATATTACAAAGACCATAAGAAAATACCAACCCCAAGGGGATTTCTGTTCCTACAAATGAAAACATTACAAATTTCTAAATATGTTTTTCCCTCTTTTTCTTCCCAGTGAATATAGAATCACGAACACAAATGTGGTAGAGGACAACCAATGGGACAGAGGATAAAAAGCTGCTTTGAGCTCTTACCACGTGCAAGCAGGCAGGTGAGTAAGTCAGCAACTCTCCCCTAAGTGTCTATGACCTAAGATGTCTAACCTGGCAAACTCTCAATGGAGCTCAGCCTTACCTGTTTCTGCTCTCGAAAGCGAGCTCCTTCCAGATGAGAACGAAAAGAAGCCAAGACAAAATATGCTGCTGCTCTCATGTTGGAATCATAGCTGCTAAGGGCAGCCACCATTAGGCCCAAGGCATTGACTTCAACAAACTTGTGACATGCCACTAAACATTCTGTGTGAACAGAGGAGAAAAAGAAAGAAAAACATCCAGTGCATCATTCTCACATGTTGTAAAGCATATAACAGCACTACAATACTTACTAGAACTTCCACCCATAAACACCAATTTCTAGATCTACTTCTACAAGCTCTTGTTTCATCACAGAGCCATACACTCCTTCAACTAACAAAAGAATCCTGCAAATCACTCAGCAAGAATTCTTTAACAGCATTGAAATTAAGGTGGTTACTCATTTCTTTGAGACAGATATGAGTCTGTCTGGCAGACCACACAAAGTTAGCAGTAAATTCTCTTAAGATATCTCGTACCCCACTGTTTCAGGAAAGCTAAGTGCAAGAAAGAAGAGGAGGGAAAATTATCTTCCTCAGTATTGTCTGGGTGCTTGGTAAGTCCGTGCATGAAAGCAAGATCAGTACAGACAACAGAAAATCTACCTGCAACTAAAGAGTTTTCATTATACAATGGGTAAGAGAATAATACGTAAGTCATTAGCCACAACAGAAAAACTACTGTGATCATGCAATCATGGGTGATTCTGCTGGTAAGGCATGTTCCTACTGAAGTGCTAGGCTGTAGCCCAGCAATGATCAGTTACCAGCCAAATAGAAAACACCCTTGAACCTATTATTTATCTTCCATAGCATTTTGTCATCAAGATGCTGAGTTATTTTAGGGGCTGCGTGTTCTTGGCTTGTGCCATTTCTACTCACTGGTGGCTGGCAATGACTTGATGTAAAACCTCCAGACTACCTCCTGTGTTATCTGTATTTAACAGTCACAAAGCGATTGATTAGGAAAACCATCTCTCACTGAAAACATGCAGTAATAATATTTTCCATCCAGCTGACCTTGGAGAGTGCATTGAACAACTAACATCAAATAACAAGCTATTATTAAAAGAAAAAATATATGTATTCTGTCTCTGTCTGACATAGTTTGTTTAAAGTACCTTGAGAATCATGATGGAGAGGCTTTCCACAAGATACTTATCAGAGCTAAACTTAGACAGAACTTGCTATCTGCCCAGCTCCAGACTCACTTTTAACCCAGTTAGCATTAAACACTGTTCAGTAAGTCTGTGTTTATAAACCCAGCAGTTATATAACATCTGTGCACAAGGCACTGTGCAGCCGGTACAAAGAGCAAATAAATAAAGAATGAGGAATTCCAAAAGCAGCTGACATGGTTTAGGAGCACCACGGGACTCAAAATGCTTCTTTGGGAACAGACTCACAAAATTACACAGAGCAGTTTGCAACTATACCTAAATACAAGATGAGGACATACAAAACAGAAACTGCCCAGTAAGAGTTTAAGTGAATAAAGAAAGACCAAGTGTTATTTCAGTGATAGCAGGTTGATAACTGTCTAATTGCTTGTGATACTGTTGTTGTGGAAAACAAAACCCATGAACTACACAGTGGTTAACCACAATCAGCATCAGGAGGGAGCTGGTTAGGAAATTCCTTATGATCTATTTCCCACTTTGATCTTAATAGCCCTTGAAACAGGCAGTGTGCAGGTGAGTAACAGCAGGGATGTGCATACGCAAAGCAGTCACATAAAAAAACATCTAAGTGAGCCTAAGCAAGTAGTTTCCAAGCACCACGTAGACCTCACTAAACTTTCCAAAGATACTGAACACAGGCATAGTCACATCCATGATGGCCCCCCACATCCGTGTGATGGACTACAGCTGGGGCACTGTCCTTCCTGTTTTGCAGCATACAGCTCTCCGTATTCACCAGAAAATATACAACCTTCCAGTTGGGAATATTCTCTACTGATCTCTTTTATGCTTGTTTTATAACTGCACTGCCCTGTTTCCTGTGCTATACGGAATAAAGTTCAAAAGGTAAGATAGAAAATTAGATACAGATTTATATTAACTCTCCTAAGCTGCTTTTAATTCCAGTTTAAAAACCTCTCATCGTTTTAAGCAGATCAGCCCCTCTACACACGGTTAAACAGCTACATTTGAAAATATTATAAGGCAATACTTACTGCTCTGGAAAAGAACACCTTGGTGCCTATGCTGCTACATAGTTCTAAGTACCTAAATCCCACTAGAAATACTGCACTATTTGGAAAAGTGCTTCAAAAAGACTTTAACAGCAATTATGCCTGGTTACCTTTTAAGCCACTCTGAAATTACACTGCAGTTCAGTAGGAGGTTAAACCATGTATATATTTCTCCTTTCCAAAGCAAGCCATGTGATTTCTTTGAAGCATTAACCCTCAGACTTTAAATAACAGCACTACAGATGGAGCCATGCAGCTCCCACAGAAGAGTAAAATGAGACAAAATGTCAAAGAGGAAACATTCAATTTACCTGGTCTGGTCAATTCACTGAAGAGCTGAAGCAGAAAACATGGATCATAGAAATCATCAAGATCCTTGACACTTTCATCTCTATACAGTGACTCTTGCACCTCCTGAAACCGAATCCAAACCAAGATGATGTAAGGAACAGCACTGATTTCCAGCTTGGTTTCAAACTGTCCCAACCATCTCATTCCACTGTACAGCAGCAATCCTGAACCTTGCCAAATTTAACACAACTTGGGCCAAGGCAAGCTTCAGTTCATACTTAGCTTTCACAACATGGTTTCAAAATTATCAGAAAAAGATAAAGAAGCATGTTAGCAAACTATCAAAGACAAAAAAAGCCCAGTGCCAGTGGATACTTGGACAGCCAAATTTAACAACTTTAAAAGTCAAATTCTGATGACAGTTACACATGGCAATATATAATCACACCTACAGACAAGATGTGGTCTTACTGCAAGTCATTTGAAAAATAATTCTTTCATTTCAGACATAAAAAAACAAAACAACCCAAAATACAAACACATTCAGCAAAGTGCTCCTAGCTAATTAACTCCCCTTTATGAATGTAAATGTCCATCCTCATGTAAACAAATTGCAATATATTACATGAATGAAAAAAAAAAAGGACTAAAGGACAGAAGTGAAAGGCTTTTTCTGTATCACAAGAAGGATAAGCAGTCCAAATCACAGCACCTCTGATGGCAAAAGACGGCGATGCTGAGGGAAAGACAGAACTGTCTTCATCATCTTATCTCGATCGAGCAGACACAGAATCTCCTCCATGCTTGGCTGCTGCCATAGTGACTTCCCTAGACTCTTGCAAGTCTTGTGATGCTCCACAGCAGCTGGACCCCACAGCAGGATTCTTAAACATCGTTAGAAGTAAAGGCATTAGTCAACAGGCTGATAGCACCAAGCAAAAAGTAATTACAGAGGCTATAAATTAGTATTTAAATTTTCCCTTCACTTCTACTCATTATCCTGTGGGAACTTGAAACTAGAACTCGTTTCCCTGGCAACACCTTTTTCATCCATCCAAAAGCTTCTCAAATTCAGTCTGAGGGTGTCTCATTAACTATTTCCTAACCTCGTAATTCAAGTCAGAGCTTACATTCTCACAAAAGAGGCTGCTTCTTATAAGCTGTAAATACAGGTAAGAATGATAGCAACTGCATGAAGACAGTGATCAAGATCTAGTCAGTGAAGGCTGTCTCAGCTGCAACTGATATTTCTAACCAGCATCACAGTGCTTCAAGGACACAAAATTCTCGTACTCCTCTCGAGTTGCCCCTCAAACCCCACTTACTGTACTTAAAGTGTTACTGATATTGTCATTTACTATGTGGGTACTGCCACCAGCATGCCCCTCTGGCAGTGAAGCAATTGGTGGGATGGCGTTGGGCTCCCTGTCACCCAGAACCTGAAAGCCCTGTAACACAAGCTGGGATCTGCTAGGTATTCACTTTTCCTGAATGTGCTCTATATTCACTCAAACTCTTCAGTGCTGAGTAGCCAGTGTCTGGTCAGCAATTCACTTTAGGGTACAGTATGAAGTTGTTTCTCCTTTAAAGAGATTATAAATGTTTGGTGTCCTAATTACCTCTGAGAACAGTCTCCTCCACTTAACACACTTCCATTGGCAAACACTTCTGGTGAAGATTTATGCAGCATGCAGCTACTTCCAAAGCCCTTGCTTCTGGAAACCACTTCAATTGCCTTCTAATAAGAACTTTCATTTACTGTTCCACATTACAGTCTGCAAAGATTATCTATAGTCTCAGGCAAAGCTCAGGCTTTTAATTAAGAGTCCAGTCCCTCTTCAACTGCCTGAGCTGGCACTCTAAGTATCATTTGAGTTGGAAGAGACCTTTAAAGGCCACCTGGTTCAACCCCCCCCGCCATGAACAAGGACACCTACTGCTAGATTATGTGCTCAGAGACCTGTCCAATCTGACCTCTAGCTATACACACGTTAACACAAGAGGTTACACATCACTTCTTCACTGGCATCTTCTTCCCCTCCACAGCAAAGAGCTCTAACAGAACATCAAGCGCACAGGGACAAGAGTACTGAAAAGGGCAAGGTTATGCTGAGTAGCAAATGATGTATACCAAGAGAACAGGAAGCAATCGTACACTAGCAACTAGCATATTGGCCTTCTAGTGACTGGGGCACTCATTAAACACTGATGCTGCAGATACCCATATATGATCCCTTTGTCCAAAAGCCTGGGCAATAAAAACTTTACCTTTTATCTATTTTTCCATTTTCATACAAAGAATGTTTCGAAAAACAATGCTCACCTCGCTCACTTATTCTCTCAGTTAAAAATAAGACCCTGGAAAAATTCCAGTTGTGAGACTGCTTACTTGCATATAATAAGTCAAATAAAGGAATGAGGTCAACTTACCTGGAATTTATAAGACTTTGATTATTCTTCTCATATAACTGAAGCAGCAGCAGTATCTTCTGATCTAAAAAAAAAAAAAAAGAAAAAAAGAAAGCTAAACTCAGTCATCTATAAAGATGAGAATCAGATCTAGTAGGAGCTACCTTTCCCAGGATGACATACCTACAGCACTCAGCGTAGCCCCATAGGCTCCCAGCAGCACAGCAAGGTGACTGCTCTCACATACCGAAGGGTCAAGTTTCACAATTGTCAGCAGGATATCCACCAATGCCTCTGAAATAAATGCATGCAGGTTTAAATAGTTTCACGACTACACCAAGGACGATTAGGAGACAATTCAAGGCAAAAAAGGAACACGTTTTGAAGAAGTTTAAAAAGCATTTCCAAGGTGAGCAAGCAGATGTTACTGAGAAGCAAGCTTCACAATGTGATATACCTCCTTGCTGAACTCTTCTATGGCATTTGTCACCTTGGAAAAAAAAATGAAGTTCCACACTCTACTCTGCCCCGCCATAGTTCCATCCTCTCTCAGGAAGGAGGACTTGCAAGGAATAAAAGACACATATCTCAACAACCTTCCCAACAACCTTACTAACAAGCTTCCTTGTTCTGGAGCGCCTTGGTAAGATCATGCTCTAGCTGCAGTAACTTATCAGCATATACTTAAAGAGCTGTCTTCACTGCAGAATCATTTAGCAAGCTACACTAACTCTGTCCTGAGATGAGATAGTTTGCAAACAACTTAAAATCCTCTGTACTAACCAGTCCTAAAATGAGGGCCTCTGTCACATATCTCTAAAAGAGCCCGTGTGCACTTCAATGATCTTACTAACAACTTCACAGAAACCAAAAGGATCAATTCAAGACTTCAACAAGATTTTAAAAGGAAAAATAAAAAAGGCACAAACCTGCCCTAATAGAGTTTCAGAAAATGTGAGTGTTTAAAACTGGCAACCACAAAATGAAAGTGAACACCTGAATCCAAACAGAGGTACAATTTAAAACTAAATGCTAATATTCTGGAATTGTTTAATAGCTGTGCAAGTGTATGTGGGTGGATAGGTTCCTGGATGGATAGAATATAATGGGAGAAAGACAAGATTACTAAATATAGTTAAATGGAAGGAAAGAGAAGAAAATATACCTCTTGTCTGGATGTTCGTGCCATCTTCTTCTCTTGACCTCAGTATGGCTGACAAAAATAGAGAGTGGTGCGTGACCATCATGTGAAGTTTGGGAAGCTTGACTAATCTCTGACTAAGTGAGGATTCTTCCTTGTATAATAACTGAATAGCAGTGTTCAGGACCTTCAGAAATGCTTCATCTCTGTAGCGGTACCTTTGGAAGTAAAGATCACAAAACAGTCACGGAACGTCTCTCCCTCAACCATTCTGCTTTAATTCCTTTTATGCAATAACTGGTATCTCAATTATCAAAAGGAAAGATGATTGGACACAGTCATACTTGTAGCTGCAATGAACTTAACAAAGGATGAGAATTTCTCCTACTAATCATTCAGACAGCAGCCCTTCATATTAATGCTTTTACCTCCACAAAACTATGATTATCCTGACCTACCAACTTCCTTTGATTTCTTTTCTGTAAGTGATTCACATTAATGGTGAAAGATTTATTTTCATACTAATAGTATGTAAGAAATGCCTTATATGAAAAGAAGAATAAATAAGCACGAGGCTTCTTTATGCCAGTCAAGAAGCAGGTGGTCCAACTATCCAGTCAACTATGTTAGTTATTCAGTCTGGAGCATAAAATCCTAGTGTTCAGACTTCAATGAACACAGCTCAGCCCGAGAAGCAAAGAGCACCATTAAACCTAAGTGAGTTGAAGGGAGATAGGATGTATCCAGGGTGCAGGACAAGGCCACATGAACTGAACAGCATCTTTGGTGCATCTCAGAGTTACTTACTTTAGCCCCGTCTTCACAAGGCTGTACCAGTCATCTGGGTCCACTTCTTCAACTAAGCTCTGTGCATGTAGTAAGAAGAAAGAGATGTTTATGCTTAGCATATAACATTTCCATAGATCACAACTGGCAATTTCTGTTCCATAGACCCATTAAAAACACGCAAGCCAAACATGCAAGACAATTAAAGGACAACAGGAAAGAAAACTCTTAGACACAATAATCCTTCCTGCTTCAAATGAAACTGCAAGTATTGTTTTGTTGGGTCTGGGAACAAGGAAGCACGTGGGCTGTATGCAATTAAAAAGCCAGCTGGTCTCTAGGTATCCAAAAAAAATAACCAAAAACAAAACAACCAACAACTATCTTTAAACTCATGAGGCTCCCAGAGTTTGAAAGGATTACAATGCTGGCAAGTCAAAGTAAGAGGCTGTTACTCAGGTACCAGAAGATCTTCATGTACTTACAGAGTGTTTAACAAACAACTGCACATGACAAACAGGTATGACAGCTGGATGAGCTGGGTGTACAGTATGTTCTTTAATAAAATTCATCTTCCCTGAGTACTATAGACCACAACATCAACAATCAGTTTTCAGAAGGCTCAGAACTGCATATGCCAGCAGTCCTGGCAATGCTAAGGGTTAACCTCATCAGATTAAAGTTAAGAGATGGCCCCTCAGGTCCTGCAAGACTCCAGTCTGCACAATCAGGTCCTAAGAGAGAATCTCACGAAAAGTCAGTAAGAGGTCAAATGCAACCACTGCCTGAAGAGACTTCCAATTTTTTTTGTGTCTTTTATGGATTTGCTTACCCTACACAAGTGGAAAAAAAAAAAAAAAAGCAAAACAGAGAGGGAATGATCCAGCAGGTGTATTTTGTGACCAAATTCAGCTGGATTTCTGCCACCTACTTCTGGGTCTTGCCAGAAGTGTCTGTGCTGTCACTTTTGTTTTTTAAGTAAAGACATCTATCAGCAAAAACATCCAGACTTTTGATTTTTAAATCTTAAACACTTTGAACACTGGTTTTCAAAAAGCACTGTTGGTAGAAAGCTATCATCAACAACAACTCAAAACTGGTCCTTATCAAGGAGTGGAAGGACAAAATTAACTTTGTAAAAAGCTATTAAAAGCCCTCAGAAGCCTCAAGTTATTTTTTTATTTTATGTGTCCAACCTGCATTTACCCAAGTCACAAATACAAAAGCACAATAACACGTATCCATACAGTCACAGTCTTGGATTTCAGCAATGGACATTAAAAAGTCGTCTCACCAGTAATTCTTCTAGCCTCAGTAGCAGTGGCCTCTCCACATCTTGCTTGCTTTCATCTTTACTGCTGTTGTAAATGACAACTAATCCTTTCATGCAGGCTGACAACAAGCTTCTCTTCCAGGAATGCAGCTCTTCGGAGTTTTCAAGCACTCTAGAGATGGCATCTGCTACTGTCCAGCTGCAGAAATATATATTAAAAATGTTACATCAAGCTTTGTGTGTAGCCTAAAGCTGTGCGGCTGCCAAGCTTAAAGCAACAGATTCTCTGAAGATGGCATTACTGTTCATAATATTTCCATTCATGTGTATCTATCACGATGCTTTATGAATCAAACTGTCATAGAACAGGGAAGCAGAACTGCCTACCTCTCATTATTTCCTGCTTTCTCAATAGCAGCAGGGAGCTGGTCCATAAGCTTTCGCAGCCCTTTGCTTTGTGCAGACGGCAATAATTTCGAAAGAACTTGCAACTTCACAGTGACCTCATGAGATGCTTCTGTGTCTTGAAGGACACCAGAGATCTCTTTCCACAGAGCCTTTCTCAGGACAGGTAGAACAGCTGAGACAACTGCAGGGAGAAAGCAGGAGGCATCAGTTTCACCAAAAACATTAAGCAACAACTGACGTAATTAGAAAAATTCCAAACCACTTCTCTAATTAAGCCCCAGCTTACTTAGTTTCTAACCACTACGCTACAGTCACTGCTAAACTGCTACAGAGGAGTGCACCCTGCTCCTTTAACATCATTAGGAAGCATTCAGCAAATATACCAGAAAACCATTTGCTATGCAGCTGAAATAATTAGGCATGGAAAAATAATGCAGACATTCAAAAGAGGGACAACTAAGTGATAAAAAATCCTTGTCCTTGACTATGAGGAACAAGGAAATCCTTACCAGTTCTCTGACCATGGACTCAAGGGAATTGTACTCTCGCATCAGCAGACAGCTAGCATGTACCTTATAAATCAAGTCAGCCTGCCAGCAGTTTCCTATTCTAGTGTTCAAGCACAAAATCATCAGTTGAATTAGGTGCCAGAAGAAGGCTGTTCTTTTATCATCCTGTACTGATGAGGTCTTCTCGCTACTTGAACTTCCCTTACACAGAACTAGCTATCCCCACCAACAGCTACAGTCAGCCAGATTCTGTTGTTATTCACATTCCTATACAATAAGAGAAATTAATCTAACAAAATCCTACCAATCTGAACCCTAACTCAGTTTTGCTGGTTGAAAAAAATCTTGCCAATTTAACACTGCTGTTGGTTTGGAAAGTTTTGGATTGTATGCCAGTTTAGGAAGGCAGTAAATTAGAGATTTATTTTAGCACAACGTTTTCAACTCTTACATCTGTCAAAGCAGAAGATTCAATTCCAGAAAACCACATAGCAATGGCATTCCATTCAGTGTTCTATAGACATCCAAGAAAAAGTTTAACCTCCTATACTAAGCCAAGTAGATAAGGATGAGTACAGATTCAAGTATGCTAAGTAGCAAGGGTTTCAGAAGAGAAAAATCAGGCATCAGCCACCACAGAAGTACTTCATAAAGGCTTCAGTCTAACATCCAAGCTTCACTACAGTCCTTTACCTTTCATATTGCAAAGATACTTTAAAGACTCATTTAAAGACTCATTAGAAGTTAGTAAGAACTTTTATGAGCTCTACTTATCAGAGGATCCAAGATCTCTGGACCAGAGAATTTGGCCTTCTGAATCAAAACAGGGATCAGTTGTGGCTCTACCTGTGGAAGGTCGGGTGAAATCATACTGGTCTCTGCATTGCAAATACACGTGAATGAGCGGAAGAAATCTCTCCATGTTTTTTCTGAGGCACTTTTCAGCGTAACAGCTTAGACACCACAGTTCAAACTGCAGCAGGTGAGTCCTACAGTGCTTTATCAGCACACTTACAATGGCAAGGGAGGTCTCTGACCCCTGGTTAAGGCAGTAAACTTGCACCTCCACACTGACCGCATGTGCAAATACTGGCTCACTTTGGAGAGCCTGGAAGAAAACTTTTTCCAAATCTTCACTGGCTGATGCTGACATCAATATCCCCAAAGCTTTAATGTGCTCTGTGGACAGCAGTAGTTCTCCTTGGGGCTGTCTTTGGTAGCTGTCTTTGAGGAGCTGCACCAAAATTTGTCCATACAAGCTCAACTGTTTCCCTTTTTTAGGGGATTTTTCCGAGTTTTGAGTAGTCAAGCTCATCTCAGGAAGTCGCAGCATGGTTAAAGTGATCTCTTTCAGCTGAGCTGCAGACATGTATGCATGCAGTTCTTGAAGAGCCTCTAGCTGGTGAGACCTCTTAGGAGAGACCTGGCTTCCTCCTTTTCCAACAGCCTGTAGCTCTTTCAAGACACTTCCTATGATAGCTTCAAAATACTTCAATAACACATGTATATGATTCATGCTCTGCAACATAGGGGCACTTGTTTTCAGCAGCTGGAGCACACCAGAATTGACATGAGCTGACAGAAGCTTCACAGTGACAGGATTCAAACTGTGCTGGGGAAGAGAACGTTGTTCTAAAGCCAGGAACCAACTCTCCAGCATCGGATGTTTGAAAACCAGCATAAACATATCTTCTAGGGTCTGTAACAAACAGTTGTAACAACATCACTGAATGGATAATTATAGATAAATTATTTTTTTCCAATCTATCTTCCAGAGGATGTTTATTACAATTAGGGAACATGAAATTGGCTATTAACCCATCAGTAGATAAAAAAATTAACAGGTTATAAACATATTATTACCATTCTTTCAACATCTGTGATGTGGAAGACACAGCATTTTCCACAATTAAGCACCTTTTCAAGGGGAAATTGTATATTCTTGGATTCTTCAATGTAATTAGATTCTAATCTGTAATAACCCACACAACAAATCAAAGGAGGGAAAAAAATTCACTCCTCTATCTGATTTTGATAACTAGCCTTAACACATGGCTTTGGAAATTAGTATTGCCCCTGCAAAGCTGTGTGGTCCCTGTCATGACCTCTCCTCACCATATTCCAGCTCAGGGGTGAGAATGTGGATGCTGCAGCTTGTTTGCATCTCCAGCCAGCAGTTTCAAAATTACTGAACTACATACTCAAAGTGCCTTCACCCAGATGCAAACAGCATCTTTCTGCATCAACTGCTGCCGTGTAGCACGCTTTATTCCTAAGTGCAATCCCAGAAATCTTCATGACTTCCAAAGTAACAGTGCTTACAAAGCCTGATGCTGGCTATTTCCCTATGCCCTGTCATAATTAACCAATTCCATGCTTTGGTGAATTGCTGATAACATGTCAACAAAATCTGTGCTCGACATCATTCACTACTCAAATACCTTCACTAAGGGTTTCAACAACAACAACAAAAAAACTTACAGATATTTCCCTATTCTTTAGAATAACTCAAAACAAAGTTCATTATCAGGTAAACTTCTAGCCTGTGTATCAGGGGATTCTGTACCTTGTCGTTTAAAGACTCCTCTGTAATCAGAGACTCTTCATCCATGAAGAGATCCGATTCAGTCAGATGCTTTTCTTGTTTCTGCCGATTATCCAACTCTATCTGATTTCCCCGGCACAACAAGCTGTTCAGCAGGTCCACAAAGAGGTCAACAAGGCGAGGACCTGCAGTTTTACTAAGCTGTGAAAACACAGACACTTTGAAAGCTGAGAAAAGAGGAGGAGGGGGACAGAAAGATAATTATCTAACAGTAACAGAGTAAGCTAGGAACTTCCTGGAGTACAACCTTTCTAGGGGAAGAAATCACTCCTCGCTGTAGAAATCTGGTTCAAAGAAAAGTCTCAGGGTGCCAAACAAATATTTTTAGATTTTCATCTATGGTGTGGCTTCCAATACATCACATGCCAGTGAATTTTACTCTCCAGAAAGGCTTCTTGCAGAAACCCATGAGTCAGCTTAAAATCTGGAGTTTATTTGCTCTGCACACAGATCAGTAAGGCAATCCATGCAAAAAAAAAAACTTCCTCAACATTAGAAGGTTAGGATTTGTTTACAAATTATCTGCAAGTTTGTCTGGCCTCTCAGCCTGAGCGAGAGCTGAGCATGTGAAAAAGGTGCAGAACTGGATCCTAAAGGTTTAACAGCCAAGTCTTTTGTATTTATAGCATGAAAATAAAACAAACCCACAGTGTCAACACAACATTGCTCTTACACTGCCAAAGTTCTCCACTGTGGATTTCAGGTACAGCAATACATGCTTCACTCCCAACAAAAGTTGTTCAGATGGGAGCTGGCAAGCCAGGTCTCTCAGTTTTGTCTGGATATCATCTTCCAGTAAGGTACTGCTTCCTCTTGCATAGGCATTCTTTAGCAAAGTTGTAAACACAGTATCCAGGGCCACAGCAGGTTCTTTACATTTCTCTTTGCGTTTTTTAAACTGTTTAAAAAACAAAAAACACAATAGCCACATAAGAGAAAATTAAAGATTAGTATCACCTGAAGTTTCTTTAGCTACCTACATGTGGTATCCTGGACTGACATTCCAGGGACACACCTCTGCAGTCCTGCTGTCACACACCTTGTTAAAGGATTTCCCATGGGGTACCTGTACATGGGCACTGCTGGGATAACAAAAACACAGCATCCCACAGCTTGGCTGGTCCATGCATTCCAAACCCATACCAGGGTGAATTCCAGACACTGTTATAATGGTTCCTCTGGCCTGCATCACTAACATAATGCTACACTGTGCCTGGTGAGGAACTGTAGTCTTTGGTGACTGGGTAGGACTCATGTGCTCTGGCTTCATTACTCAACCACAGCAGAAACCTCTACTGTTAGAGAAATGCCCTTAAAAACATTTGTGTCCCTTGATGAGATCAAGAAGGAAGACATAAGCTGAATGTAAATCTACTTTCTGAAGGAAACCTAGCTTTCATACACTGTCAGATTTTTAGCAACAATGATTCAAGCATTCAAGTGAATTCAGGTATAGCATACCACAGGTTCCTGAGCTTGCTGAGGTATCCAGAGATTATAATACTGGTTAAATTGGTAGAGCTGAGGATACTTAGAAACCTTCAGTGACTGCAGATCTTTATCATAGAGTTGGAACATCAAACAGAGGGCAAGGGCATCTCTCTGAGAGTGTAGAAGATCAGTGAAAACACCAACAAGATACTCTACGATGTGTGCTCCTAGAAAACCAAGATTAAAAAAAAAGACACTTCTGTTGATGAAATTTGCGTAAGCGCACACACAGCAACCCATCCAGGGTTAGAAGAGAAGGACAGAAGTATCTCACATAAACTTTAATCCCTCTACTGAGGAACACCATGGATGTACCTCCTCTGCTCATAACAGTAATAATAAAATGTCCAGTGGAGTTCACTAAGTAAGACTTCCATTCTCCATATAAGAACAAACAAAAAAATTTTGTACCTGTTCCGTTTTCAGTCTGAAGCAACAGTTTATTCCTGGCTTCTAATGCAGCAGGGACAACAGCACTGAATGGAAATGTTTGAATAACAGTGTCTTCATTTAAAGTGAACCCAATTTCTTCATCTAAGCCATCACTGCCCTCAACTAGGACATCTACCATATCAAGGACATCTGTTGAGAGCAGAAAAAGTATAAATAAGATTCAGGCTAACTAGAAACCAAAGGAGGTAGAATTCAACTCCAAGAATGAGGCAGTTTCTGAATTCCCAAAGCAAGAGAAGGGATGAAAACACATTTTTCCAGCAAAAAAAAAAAAAAAAAAAAAAAAATCACTCTTGTGTACTCAATTTCACTTTGTCTTTCAACAGTGCTCATATAAGTAAGGAAAAAGGAGAGATCATCACCTGCTGCTACCGTGATGGCATGACAATCACAGTGACAGGAAATGTACACGAAAGCAGAAAGGAAGCAGCTACTGACTCATCAGAAGAACAGCATGGGTAGCCTTGAAGAGCTTCCCAGTTTTGTACAGAAGAATAGTATTACAGTGCACCCTGAGATTGGTATTAAGTCTCTGTAATGCAGACAACTCAAGGCATCAATCAATCTGGTGCTGAGGGCTGGATGACCTCAATTATCTTGTATTTATGTACTGCAAATTCTTACATGCAGACTGTTAAAGCAGAATAGCTAGCACAGGACAAGTCTTCTAGTGTCCATCTGCAGAATATTCACTGTACCAGCAATAGGACTGTGACTGGTCCCAGAAAGCAGGAGCAGCAAAATTCCAGCTGTGAGCTTGTTAGTAAGGTTCCCTGCACAGCCCAACCCCTTAACTCATGGATGAATGGAGACAAGCAGCCCCATGGGAAGAAATATTAATACACTCAGTTAGAAAATGCTGGTGCAAGATCCTGATGTGAGACCTTAAATATTGCTGAAACAGCATAACTGCATCAGAAATTATTTCTTTGGGCAAAGAGGTGACTTTGAATTACAAAGTTCTGCTTTTGATACTAGCCACACCTGGAAGGCTGAATCCTGAAGATTATTACTTATGCAGGACTTCTACAGTTATCAGTCTTTAGTTAGCCTGATTAAGGCCAGAAGATCTAGACCAAAGTCTTGGAGTACCCCATAATTGAAAGAATTGCCACATACCATCAATGTGAGAGATGGGGATGCTGACATTATCAGAGTCCTGTTTAAGCATGTTAACTTGGAGCATACTCGCCTCCTGAACAAGGTCGGCTGCTTTATCTGTATATGGATAGGGGTTTGTCACCAGTTTCAACAGGATCTGTTAATAAAGAGAGGAAAACATCAGCACACAGGCTAAGTCCACAGGAATGAAGTCTTGTTAAGAAAAACTATGCGTTAAAAGCGCTTGAAAGGTCAATTGCCATGTGCTTCTGCAGGAATCTGCCTGTGATTACCACTGTACATGGGACACTGTGCCTGAGGGAGAAAGAAATAACCACTGCCATTTTGCAATCAAAGTACCACAGTCTGAATCCCTAGGGGAACTGCAGTGAAAAGGAAGCTCTGGGCATTTAACATCCTGAGAAGTAAACAGGAAACATCAACTTTTCTTGTAAAAGATTACAATTTACTTAGGTCTGATAATTTTGGCAGATAGCATTACACAGAAAAGAACAGATAAGAGTTACTCCCCCCCACAATCATTGTTGATACTCTCCTATCAACAACACTGTAATAGCAACTTATTTTTCTCAATTTAACTTTCCTCCAAACCTTTTCAGTCTCCTCCCACCCAAGACAACAAAGATGTCAGATCTGTGTAAAGAATCACAACCACTGCCTTTCTCAGAATTCATTCACCTATTTCCAAGAGATTTCTCAGCAACAGCAACAGAATAATTACTTTCCATTAATGCTATTCTCAGCACTGTTTATCCAGCTAATTTGAACAGTTGTTACCCTTTCCAAAAATTGAATCACTGCTTCCTTTTTGTCTTCTTTTGTATTATCTAAGTGTTCCAGCCAAATTGAAAGTTCCTTCCATGTGTACTCAAACACTCCGCTGTCATGTAAAACCTGTCCAGAAAAACAGAGGGGAGTGAAAAAAATGAGTAAATACAGATCCTTTTGTATAGCAACTTCATGTTTTCTTCACACACGAAACCAACTAAGGTCAAGGTTTTCTGGACACAGAGCATTCATTGCCTCCACCTTAGTAAATCTTATTCTTGCTATTTCAGGAGAGTCAGCTTTAATGTGATTGTACTTCCCCAAGGCCACACAGTGGCATTACAGCAAGTTAAAAATAAAAATTAAAAAAAATGAACTGACTCATAAAAACAGCCTGTGGAGAGGGGCTTGAAAACTACTGATGTAATTAAATGAAAATCACTGCTAAATTAAACCAAAATCAGCCTACATGTGCTTCAAAGAGTTGCACAGATAGGAAAATAGAAGGAAAATGAACTGCAGGCTAGGCCCACTGCTTGCACAGAAGAGTAAACATACTCATAGGTGGTCTGGATGGGGAAGTAAACATAATTTTACCACAACATCAACAGTTAGAAAATTTTTGCTCACTTTTATCGTATCTAATTGAAGCCCTTATCTGAGACATTCTTGTTTCCTCTTTTACTTTCAGTCTATTCCATTTTCTCTGAATAGAAAACAGAAGCAGTGAAGTTAGGGCAGTTATATCAGCAGTGACCCTACACTCCCTCTGTGTAAGGAAAGAGGAGGAATTGCTGTCCAAAGAGCAACCCAGATGGCAGGCCATTTGAACGGTGCAATGGTGACACTGCCTGTCCCCCACCCTCAGCAACAGATGAAACCTTGGCCAATTTCCTACCTCCAGCACCTACACTTGAATGCCTGAACTTATGTGGGATGAATTCGTGCCTTTGTTCCTCCCCTTACCCAAAACACAAAGAAAGCTATCAGAGTTCATCTGCTCAATATTTACTCTGTGTATGCCACCAGCAGCTATAAAAATAACACTACTGATTACTTGAAACTGTCAGGATAATTCATTTAATGAAGAAAAAAAAGGTCCATTTTTAAATAATTCACTATTTTTGGCAGTGTCTCAAAATAGAAATACACTTGCAGCTTTCATGAAAACAGGCAGGAACAGAACGTGAAATCCAAAAATATGCCTTCTGATTGTAGGGCACAGTGTTGAAAAATAAGCAAAACACACTCATTAGCATCTATTCTTAGCAGCCTTTCTGCTGATATAACTGCCCTAACTTCACTGCTTCTGTCTTCTCTTCAGAGAAAATGAAATGGACTGAAAGTAAAAGAGGAAACAAGAATGAGTCAGGCAACCCACGTCTCCACTTGGCAGAAGAACCCAAATACACCAGAAAAACTGCACTGGATAGATCTAGATTGAGAAATTCATTACTGTGAGACAAAGTTAACCTGCCTTTAATCCCATGCAGTGTTGAAGGACAACTATAAACCTAATTCAATCACCGTAAATTTAGGTTAGTGGACTGGGCATAACAATTGCACCTTCAGATTGAAGCTAAATGTCAAATTTAAATGCATAAAGTTGTCTACATAAACTTATATGCCACTAGAGATATGGGATATTGCACAAGGAGCCCTAGTCAGAGCCCAGAACACTTTCTGATGTCTGTCCTTGGCGGTAAAGGAGGGTTGTTATGTTAGATTTTTAACATAGGTTTACATCTCTATTTAGATAACTAGAAGATGTTCAGTTTAAAAAAGTATACTGAAAGCAACAGCTGCTGCTGCCTTGTTGAGATTTGTAGTTGATGAGCATTTCTGAGAAGTCAGATCCTTCTTAAATGCACCAAAGCAGATTTTAATTCAAATTAAGACAAAAGTATTCCTTGAATCAATAGCTTCTGCCCAAATGCAACACAGGTGATTTTCCAAGGGCAGGGTGAACTACGTATAAGGATTTAGGAAGAAGGACAAAAGTACAGATTAAATAAATCAGGATAAAAAGTAAGAACAAAACTGCTCTTTGTTTGATCAAATAACCATTGCAGACACAAACTATATCATTTCATCAAAACAGAACGTTTAATTGAGCAAACATTAAAGACATTTTTCCTACTATTTTATCAATTGTTGTGAATTCAGTCGATAGCATTTATTCCCACCAAGTATTTAGCTAACAGGTAGGTAGCTTAAGGCAATTTCCAAGAACAGTGACAGAAAGCAGAAAGAAGTCTCTCTTAGCCAGACAAGTGTGCAGTGAAGGTTTAAGAAAGGGTTTTTGGAATCCTGAAATTTCAGACCAATGCAATGAAGTAAACATCTTGATATTTCAGATCAAACACTTACCTTGATGATCAGTTTTTTCGTTGAAATTTTCAGATAAGAATGGTTAGTTGTAACAAACATTTTCATCAGTAAATAAAATACTGATTTTTCACCAGCTATCTTCTCTGTTTCAGTGACATCCTAAAAGAGAAAAAATTAAAACTCCTCAGCAACACTGCACCGGATTACATTGCACTGAAGGAGATATGTAAAAACAGTCTATTATTTTACAGACATGCCCAAAAATACCAAGGCCAGAAACTAATGGGATGACTGCATTCAGTGAAAGAAGATAAGTATGATGGGTTTTTTTGGTAAACTAAAAAAGAGAGAAGTAGCAGAAACACCAGCTAATACAAGGATCCCAGATAAAAATACTTCCATTTCTCTGCAATCATTCATTCTATTTGAATTTCTGTTGTCCCCAGAAGCTCAGATTTCCTACAAGTACTGTCTGAGTAAGAAACGTAGTCATTTAAGACACTCAATTTGATTCCCAAAGAAAGGAAAACTATGCGATTCAAAGGGATACTGAACATCAAATGACAATCTTCCTGTTATTTCCTCCATTTTTCTAACTGACTTGTATTTGATACGTAAGAACTGTTACCCTCTGTAACACTATCAGATTTGGCTTTTATCTATTCTGTGGAAAAATATTTATACTAGAATGCCAAAGCCAGAAGAAAATACTTCAGTTTTTTTTACTGTTTCTAGAGTGTTTCACTGCTTGTTCTTCACTTTCCTTGCTTCTCCTTTATGACCAACTGGGTAAGGACAGAAAATCTCTAACAAGGCAGGATTGCAGTCACAATATTCAAAAGTTCCTCTGCTTCCTCTCAAAGCTAGGCTCACTCCTTTCTCCACACATCTAAAGCAAGCTCTCTGAGGCTCTTCAATTTTACAGATCTACAGTAAAGAACCTGAAATTTCTATTAATTAAAGAGAAGGGGGACAGCCTTATTAAATGTCAGAATCATCACTGTGAATAAGAGGAATGTCTCCCCACAGTGGTTCATTTCCTTGATCTGAATTCTCAGACTTTCTGAACAAGTAGAAACAAGAAAATTCTCTCTCTTGCTGTCAACAAGAGCTGATGAAACCCTGTCCAGTCCTCTTTATGGAGACAAAAGTTACTACAATTGCATAAAACCTTTTCAGCTCCGAAAAAAATCTTTACTAATGCTCAGATTGTAATCCCTACCTGTTTTATAAAAGCATCACCATCTAAGAAATGGTCTGGGACTAATTTAAAAGCAAGCAGTGATAGAATTGATGACAATGGGCTCAAGGTGCATAAATCCGCTTTTAAGTTTCTTACCTGTACTCTGAACCAGGCAAATTTATTTGCAGGAAGCTCCAAAGCAACTTTCAGTACATGATACTGCAGAACATGGGGGACCTCCTCTCGGAGGCCCTGCTCAGTGACGATACCTAAGGTTTGAAGGCAACATAATTAACTTTACTTCTGAGTATCTTATTGAGATCATCACGAACAGTCATCATCTAGAGCTTCAAAACATCACTACGATAAAGAGGCAATCTATAAATTTCCAGACGATGAGACCTACATGCACACACATACACAAAATGTCCAGCCTATCTAAAGCTGAAACCTAGCAGGGATTGCCTGCCTCCACCTATCTCCAGCACAATCTATTGCTGTTGCATGGGAATACATAATCTCTTCTACCAGTCCCAGCTACTCTGAAAATCTGTGTCCTATAGGACATCAAGACAACGGATGAATTAGAGATCAAAATATAGAATTTAAGTCAATAACAAATCTTAATTACATTGTTTATTTCAGGTCACAGAACTCTACATTCATATCTTTTCTTAAACTACTTTAGTCACTGCTCACAAAGACAGCAACTGCGTAGCCTCAGAACTATTCACCTGAAAGGTCAGGAAGTCATGCAAACACCCTTGCAGCATGTTCCAAAAGTTGACCTGCCCACACTTAAACTGTTTGGTGAGATCAGCTGTACAAAGCTTTGGTGTCAGTGTGCTTTTCATCATCTGTACTGCATCTTCATGATCCGCATTAGAAAGAGACAATAGATTTTAAAAGCCAGCACCACATCAGAGTCTAACCAACAGCAAGACAAATAGAATGGTATGAGCTCTTTAAATCACATACTACAAAGTAGAAAACCATGCTGCCTTTGGAATGTACGTTTCAACCAGAGTGAGGGGAAGAAACAATAGACCTCTTAGGCTGGAACCCAAGGGAGGGAAGTTTAATGATTAATTTACACCATTGCTTACCTTATCCTCTTTCATCAAAATAAATATCCAAGCTCCCTTCTGAGAATGATGGTTTATTTTCCAGCTTTATTATTTTATTATGTAATAAAACATACCGTCAAAGAGATATCTGCCTCATAAAAATGTGTCCTGCATTCTGCCCGCTTCAAAAAAAAAGCAGACCAGTACAAGAAATAATGGGGAAAAAAAGGATACGTGATGTCGTATGACAGTTGATTTGAGGGGATGTTGTTTTGTTGTTTACTTAAATTCTTCTTCTTCTAACAGACTTTAATTACAGCTTTTAGGTAACTCCCATTCTTATACATTCCAGAACTTGAACAATTGTTCTAGCTTGGTGGCCTATTAGCTTTGCTGGCCCACAGACAGCAACAATGCCCAAACAATTTGCTCTTTTCTCCAGTCTCAGTTTTAAATGGCTATATTTATTGTACCATAAAGCAGGACTGGACTGGAACATTCTGCACACAGCCCTTGTGTACAAATCCCTTAAATACACAAGCACACACAAAGAAGACTGTAGTGCAATCTACCACTTAAAACAACTGAGAGTAGCAGAAAAAAATAAAAAAGAGTGTCAATGCAATGAAGAAATTGAAATGAGTCTCTTATGGAAAACTTTGTCCTTCTGCCGTAGACTTTACAAGTAGCCAGAGAAAGCAACAAGGTAAAAGAAATACACACAACCTACCTTTCAGCAGCTTGCTAAAATCAAAGTTGCTCCGCGCTACCAAGTGGGGCACAACCTTCTGATAAAGGCAAATGACCTGAAGCAACGCAGCTTTCAGAAACAGCGTCTCAGCATCATCTGAACCTAAACCAAGTGTTGTGACAGTAATTAGTTTCTCCTCCCTTCACATCAAGAAAGCACTGCGTAGCACCTACATTATCCATTACAACAATTACTAATTGTAAGTGTTATTACTGATTATGCTAATTACTATTTCCAACAGATGTGCCTACAAACTGATCAGTTACCTTCTTACTAACAAAAAACAGAAAAAAAACCCAAAACTCAACACATCATGGAATCCTGTTTCCTTTCCCAATATTCCTGTTTGAATATTTTTTAAATTAAACCAGTTCATTCAGTGCCCATTTTTAAGTAGATTCTGAAGTGCTCACACATTTGGCAGCCTCACCATTTTAACAGCCTCTGCAAGAATCCAGTCAGTGCCACTGCTGTTCAGTTTGAAAGGGAAAAACGGGAAAAAAAACAAGTGAGGTGAGGGATGGCCAGGCTGCTGGTTTCGGGGCACACTATTTTTACACGATGTCAAGTAGGTTTAAGTGATGTAGGGTACAAACCATACACTGATTTCTTAGTTCAGTTAAAGGTTTCTTCCTTTCCTTTCCCTCTTTCAAAATAATGCTTTCTCAAAGCATTCTACCTATTGTCTAAGGACAATAGCAAATACTTGTATGAAAGAAAGACCAACCTCTACTAAAGCAGTCATTTACATCTTGAGAGAAGTTATTTCAGTAGCTAAGTATTCTTTTAGTTCATAATGCGAGGATGCATAAAAGCTATTTGCTATCCAGTCACTAATGAAAGGAAGCAAAATAAATGAAGGGTAGCCACATTTTTTAAAACAATTATTTTTTCCTGCTAACTGGCTCTCCCTCAGGGAGTCACGAAGAACTGGACGGATGCCATGCATAAACGTTGTCACTGTTTGTCCAAGTCTCAACATTCAGAAAAAGCTGCCGTAGTGCAAATAAAGCTGCAAATGCTAAGCTGAGGGTATTATCATTCTAGCAGGAAGAGAAACTAAAGCTACATTTCTTTAAAAAATGGTTGCTCCACAGTTTTAGCAGGCACTCTACCAGTAAGTAGCCTTCCAGTGTCAACACTGAGGAATAATTTACTGCCAAAATCACACACAAAAGGACAGATTCCGAAAATTTCTCCACTACAGAAAGTCTCAGTGTGGAATATGCCCTGTCAAGAGCACAAAGCTGTCTGTAGACTTATTTTCAGTCTCGGTAAACCACTGCAGGCTGCTAACCAAGCTACAGAAGAGCACTAAGAATTTCAGTTTCTTGGAATGGAATTAGGAAGTCCTTTAGTAAGGACAGTGTTTTGTGAGAATAAAACTGAAGCCTCCAACTCCAGCACTCTGTCCCTCTTCTGGCACTTAGATGTTTGCACTCCTCTGCTACAGCAACACAAGCACTTGTATAGCCACAGTAACCAACTGCCTCACAAAGACGTTTCCATGGCTAGATAACATGGCTAAACTGAAATCAAAGTTATTTTTCCAAGCAGAACAGTTTTCCTGCCTGTTTTATTGTGTCAGAGCAAAGCACAGGAGGTTTAAGGAAAGGAACATTCTGTTCAGTATGGCACGTTACAAAGTCCTGCATCTGGAGAACAACCACCCCAAGTCCCAGGACAACACTGATAGCCACGCAGCTGGAAAGAATCTTTACAGAAAAGGACCTGTGGGTACTGCTGGTAGACACCGGCTCAAAATGGATCAGTACAACGTCTTTGCCCCAAAGGCAGCATACATTAGGCAAAGTGTTGACAGCAGGTTGAAGAACTCCTTGTCTGTTCAGCACTGGTGAGGCCACTCCTGGAGTGCTTGGTCTACCTCTGGGCTCCCCAAGGCAAAACAGATATGGAGCTACTCGAAACAGCCTAAGAAAGAGCCACAAAGTCAATGCCTCTCTTGTAAGGAAAGGCTGAGAGCTGGGACTGTTTAGACTAGTGAAGAGAAGTATTCTTTCAGGATATTCTCATCAGCATACATAAATACCTGAAGAGAGGATGCAAAACAGATGAAGCCAGGCTCTTTTCAGTGGTGCTAAGTGGCAGGGCAAAACACAAAGGATGCAAACTGAAACAGAGCAGGCTGTCTGAACCTCAGGAAACAATCTTTCCATGAGGGTGACAGAGCACCAGCACAGGATGCCCAGAGGTTGCCCAGAGGTTGTCGAGTCTCCTCCTTGCAAATCTTCAAAAACTGCCTGCACATGGGCTTGGGCACCCTGCTCTGGGTGTTCCTGCTTGAGCAGGTGGGTTAGACCAGATAATCTCCAGAGGTCCCTCTAAATCTCAGCCATTCTATTGATGCCTCAGAAGCAGGGAGACACACTGCTTAACTTCTTAGTAAGAAGTAAAGACTTCTTAACATCAGACTGTGTTCTGGGCAACTCTGACAACAGTCAGATTAAAACAGATTAAACAGATTAAACTGCCTGAAGAACCGGCCAAAGCAAAGCTGAGTAGTAAATGCACAGGACTCTGATGAAGTTAACTACCTTAAATTAGAGGAGAATTTCACAATATCCACACACATGTAAGATGTGCTGACTTCACCTGCTTTGCCTACCATGTTGTTCAGCAACTTCTGCCGTCTCAGTCGTTTCCTCTACAGCGGACACAACAGTTTCATTCTTTTCCTCTTGTCCATCTTGGTTTTCCTTCCCTTGCTTCAGAAGAGACTGCCAAACAGCTACTATGTTGTTCATGTCTGGTAAAAGCTAGAAGCAAAAGGAGTAAATTGCATTAGCTCTCCTGTACGAGACAAAGCCACTCCAATGCAAATATTCAAAACCAACCAATGTGACAATTTGCTGCTCTTCATAAGTTGCAAACTGACTGATCTACCATGCAATCCAAAAAAAGATCTGAAACCAAGTAGTCCACTTTCAAATCTACAGAACATAAATATGTGAGAGAACGTTTTATTGAAAAAGATTCCTGTAAAAAAATTTAGGTTCATTCTTTTTTCCTAATAGTCTATTATCAACCCGAATGCTACCTTGTCTAGTAATTTCTAACTCCGAATGAGCAAGACTAGCTTCAGTTTACTCAAACCAGAGGAATTTGATTGCTGACTGAATCATATTGCTCTCTCAATATGTTTGTTGCACAGTAACTGCCGATGTTGCATATGATTGACAAGAAAAGGTTATTCATATTTCCATCAGCCAGCTTTGTTACAAAATGCAGTCCACTGTAGCATTAAGGTACTAAGACATTGTAAAGCACAGCTTCCTCCCCTGCTGAGAGACACTATCTCCTCATTCCCAAGCCATAACCACTTAGGGAGAAAGAGCACAGTAGTTACTTGCCACATAATGACTCATATTAGACTTCAGCTGTCTTTCTACTTTGTACCTTGCTGATGGCTTCTCTGTACAGCTGTACAAATTCCTGCATCACTGACAGTGAGTAGATTTCTGACTTTTGCCAAGTCTCTTCATTCAAGCAGTATTCAATATTCTTCAAGGCTCTTTTCAGGACGCTTGACACAAGCGATAGTATGCTGTGCTTCACTGCTTTGCTGGGTAACTAAAAGGGCAAAATTGCATTAATGACTGCATTAATGACATTTCAGTGCTTTCTCATTGCTCTGAACATGCTCTGTACTCTGAATATATGTAAACAGTTGCTAACAAATGAATTACTTTTTAAATTTTACATTGCAGAACAGCACCCACAGGTTTTCAGATTCCCAGCCTAAACTTTTAATAAGCATTGAAAAAACTGGTGCTTGCAAATACCTACAGGAAGCACTACCAGCAGGTTTTAACTGATGTTACCATGCTTCCCCACACCAGCTTTATGCTGGAATGGACAATATAAAACACATAACGGACTTAATAAACTTCTTGGGTGATCACAAACTTTAACAAAATAGCATTAACTAGGACAGAAAAACGCACTAAAAATAAAATGCTCTTACATTTAGCCCTTGGGTGAACATCGTTTTATTGCACACTGCAGGGACTGTTGTTACCATCACCATAGAAAGCAACCTTGGAAGAGGAATAAACTCTGAAGTCTTAAAAGAATTGGAAATCTCTGGCTGAGCCTCATAGATCTGAAATAAAAATAACAATTCAATCAAAATTGACAGTCGGGGAGCTAGAAGCTTCTTCTGAGGAACAATTTACAAAACAGTTTTAACTTTCCAAAAGCAGTGACATCACTAAATGTCAAGTTTTACACAGGAATGCTACGGAGCATCCCCCAGACTCCTATTTCACTAAAGAAACATCTGTATATAACTTGCAGCCCAGCTTCTGAAATGCCATATCTTAAAAACCTCTATCATTGACATGATGTTTCCTACGACATCTTCCACCAATTCCTTCTTTCCTGGTTTAGCTAAATGTTTATACAGCTTCCTGCTCCGAGCACGGCTTTTTAGCAACTGACCTTCCAACTCTGTCTTTGCTTGTTAAAACAACTGAGGCTCTGAGTCATTTCATTTTCCTCAGCACTCACAGAAAATAGAATGCCATTTCCCCCTCGCTATTTACTAACCTCAAAATTTAACAGCATCCTGTTGCTTCTTCCCTAACGTATCTACAGTAATTGATGGTGTTATTTCAGAGCAATTAAGTCCTTCCTGCTTAAGTCACTTCAACCTTCATCACCTAACTTCCTCACTGCCGGTTTAAAACCATTATTTATGAAATTGTGTCTGTCTGCCTTTTTAGTGATTTTAATAAACCCACTTAAAATGCTGTCATTTAGAGCTGTGAACAAAATTCATCTTCAGATACGTGAGTTCCTTCAAATACAGAATATCTGCCTGTATAACAAAGAACTCCACTCCCTGATCTCCAATTTATTTCTTGACTCATTTCAATAAAATCTTATTACACCTTACTAGGAAGATTTTGACCAAGTTCAAAAATTCAGTTTACATCTAACATGACCACACTACAAGGTGACTGGATCCTGTACTGCATCAGCACCCAAACTATAATAAAGTTTACACAGCATGGCAGAACATGTAAGGCGTTATAATCACCTTCTGTGACAGAAACAAAGGCAAGTTTCCCAATCAAAGATCCTTTGCTTTTCTCCAGTTTAGGTATATTTGACTGCACTATATTTATTATCACAACTTTGTATGGCTGTATGGGAGCTGCTGAATCACAGCCTGAACCCTTGATTAGTTATCTGAGGCAAGCAGTATGTCAGCCCTGGGAGCACAGGTGAAAGCAATTCACCTGTGCTGCAGGAAGGGGTGGAGCCAGGCTCCACCTCTCCTAGACCCATTCAAGTGCTGACTGCCAGGGAGGAAGGATCTCTTCTGAGAGATCCACTCCCGTGGAGCCCTTTACTGCGAGCCCTCTGCACGGGTAAGCATTCCACCTATTTTCTCTTGTTCCCTTTGTGCCTAACTCTTTGTTGGTTTATTTTTGATTATACATCTATTTGATTGTACTTTTCAATTATATTATTCTTTCCTTGACTGTACAACGGCTCTGCACTGTTGTTTAACCAGAACTACTTCAACTTTTGGAGAGGGAAAAAAAAAGAATGGAATTGCATTTCTGTGTAGAAGCAGTATGCATGATTCATACTTTTACCTTTTTGAGTAACTTCATATTGTCCTTCCAAGCTGACTTCACTCTAGGAACAAAAGAATACTGGGTCTCCTTGAAGTATCTATTCAATAGATCTGGACATACTTTAAGAATATTCACCACGAGATCAGCAACCATTTCATCCTCTGTTGCAGTTTTTAAACCAAGCAGAAAGCGCAGAAGCACTATATTTCCTCCCCTATTGAAGAAAAAAAAAAGTTTTAAGAAATCCGTACTTCAGATGTGATTCTAACTCTGCAGCTCCTCATTAATACTGCAATGCAAAAAGTTAAACTTTCTCTGTCACTGGGGAAAATCCAAGGCAAGACACCTGAAACTGTTAACATAATTTCTGAGTTTATACTGAAAAAAAATCAAGAACTGAATTTACCTCCAATTTACTTTTTTTGCCTCATCAACCGTTACTAATTCTAATTAAAACCACAATGTTTCAGGATACTCTCATCAAACTTCATGAAGCTGCGGATACAGAATTACAGCTTAATATTAAACCTGGAAGCATTACACTGTCTTTCAGTCCTACCTGCCCATATGCCTCAACAACACTTTTTTTTCCTTCTTTAAGGTAAAGAAATGTTTCCAGATGTGTTGGTGTTGCAGACCAAATTCTGGCACTACTGAAATCAACAGTGACATTTTGCCAAAATTTGCAATAAACAACATCTGATTCTGCCAGGAGTAAATTATTTTTACCACCATCTGGTATACACCACAGCTTTGGTATTTTATTCTCACATCCAAAATCACATCTTACAGTAATAGACTACATATGTAGTTATTAATGGAAATGGCTCAGAGTAACAGCAGCACTACTTCCAAGTCCTCATCAATACAGCAGAGCACTCTCTAGTAGGTAGAGGTATAAGAAAATCCAACAGTTTGATCTTGGGAAGTTAAAAACAAACAAAAAAAAAAGCAGCAGTGAATTTCTCTCTTCTGCCATAAGTTACTGAGAAGGAAGCAGAATCAGTAAAGTTAACTTGCAAAGGCCTGGAAAGGCAAAGTTAACTAGTGAGACCTGTCTTGCTGTAGCACGAATCACACACAGGGTTTTCAGCTTACTGGTGACCTACCTGCCAGAAGTTCCAAGACTTGGATCATAGAAAGTAATGCCATGTTTCAGAGAGCAGCAGAGGTCCATTAAAAAATTATGAACAAGTTCTCGTACCATCGCCTTTCCCACCTCTTCAGAACCTTGAGTTACCTATAAGAATCAAAAGGGAGTAAAAAATGACATGATTTTTAGTAAAGAAGAAAATCTTACAGCAATTTCTCTCTTTTCTAAGTTTTACGGAGCTCCTTTCATATAAAAATATCAAAAGAAAATTTGGTTTGGGTTCACATTAAGAAATAAAGTTTCAGTTTCTGTATTAAAAATATTAAATATTAAGCTATTTTATTTTCAAGGAAAGAAAATAACCCGATCTTATATGTATATGTACTATTTGCTGACCTAGGCCTTTTTGTTCAGAAGTCAGACAAAATAGACCGAAAAGTGAAGCTAAAGAAAAGTAGCAATACATGATTTATGTAAACTGGGGCAAGGCTATTCTGGGACACTGGAGAATAGAACTAAAATTTAATCTGAAAGAACAAACTTTCAGGCTGATAGTGCAGCTTCTGTCTGAAGAAGTTCCAAAAGGCTAAAACAAAAGACACCCAAACCTTCAGCATAAAGCATGTGAAAAAAGTAAGGATATGTTCTTTGGGCCAATTTGGCACAAGATGGGACAGCTTTAACATGGGACAAGAAAGATGGGTAGCTAACACTGCATTCAACTTGTCAAGATTACAGGGAAAGGAGGGGGGGTATGAATGTACTACAATCATCATACAAAAATGGAAAAATTAATCAAATATCCATATCAATCAAAGAGATGGGAAAAAAAAAAGGTGAACCCCTATTCCATTCATCTTTTACATTCAAGACAATGCAATATTTCCCATAAATCTTGTCAACTGCAGTTGGGAACTGTTGTTGGTAATTGTAACTGATAGTTATAATAACTCCAAAAAATTATAATTATTCCTAAAAGTTGTTAACAGCATATCAGCATTGGAATGGTATAGGTATAAACATCCAGTAGAGGACATACAAGAAGGTAGTTGTTCAGTGCTGTAAGATTTGATGAAGAAAGGTTTCTAAAGATCAAGTGATAATGAAGACATAGAAGAAGAGACTGCAACCAAAACACAGTGGAAGCACAGAAAGTCTTCCTACTGCTCTCCATCAGGCTTATAGCTGTGCCTTAGACAGTCCCACCACAAAAAAGTAAGAAAAAACCCCAAAATTACAACATTAAGAAAAATAAAAATGTAACCCATTCAAGTTACTGGACCTTGAAATCCTTAGAGCTGACATCAGTAATGCCATTCCATCGGTAAAGTGAAGCCACATGATTCAATACCTCTGCAGTGAAAAAGCGCACCTTCTGGGTTTTGGTAATATTTTTATTTTGAACCACCTGAAAACAGTGAGGGGAAAAAAATGAAAAAACAGAATACCATCTCTTCTATTTATTTTAACAAAAATAATGGCAACTTAGCAACACACTTCACAAAATCCTTTCTACCCTGCAAATAAGACTGTGCGTTGTAACCTAGCTCATAGCCAACAAATCTAGCACTTCTTCATTACAGCACGAGATGCACCCATTGAAAGATGAATCCCATTGTCACTGGAAGCATTAAGACTAAAGGATTTTTGACCTTCAGGCTTGGCATGGCTGCAATTGCAACCCAAAACAGTAGGAATCTGGTGGACACCACGCGCTGCAGATGAGCTGAAATTAGCATCTAAGTAGTAGTTATGCAAAAAGACAGAAAACGAGACAAGACAGTTTCAAGCGTACACCATACCTTAGTTTTCAGTGTGGAGAGAAGAAGATTGACAGTAGAAACTTTGTCTTCCTTTATTCCAGAACGAAAAATACCTGGAATGAAATCTAAGAAGACGTTTCAAATGTTTAGTGAAGATGTGAAAGCTATTTTTATACTAAAATGCTTCAGGGAATTCATATCCATTTCTCTTCCATGTCATACTATTGACTTATCTGTTATGTAAAGAATGACTCAAAAAACTGCAATAAAATTTCAAAAGGATATGCCTGTAACCAGTGATAAGCAAGTAATGCTGCCAAACCCATCTCAGCATAACTAGCTAAACTGCCAACTCAGTTATTAACAATTCCTGCGACAGCATCTGTCAACTTGAAGTATATTTCAGATCCCAGTGTAATTCACAGTGTTTAAACTTGAGTGAAAAATGGGGCACACAGGGTAGTGTAAACAATAGAAGTCAATAATTATGGCCTAGTTTCATGCCCTCACTGTGGAAATTGCTGCCAACTACTGAATATTTCTCGATCCTTTCTGAATTCTTTCATAATTGCACAAAGGTCACAACTGAGAAATATCACAACCCGCTGAAGTCAACACAAGTTTTACATTCAACTTCAGCACATAAGGGATCAAGTCTTCATTAAGTGCCAATAGGATTTGTCTTTTAGGATCCTACTCTTTGTCAGGTGAGCTTGACCCTCTTCTCTGAGAGTCATGGGCTGGACTCCCATATAATGCCTTCATAAAGGATGCAAAGGGCATTACACTGCTCTCCTGAATTACTGACAAAAAGCAGTCTAAGGGAGCACAGACGAGTTGTCCTGCACAACAACAGAAAGAAAGCTGAAGTACATGCAGTCCTTACCTTTAATGCTTTTCAAAAAACCTACTGCTGTGTTAGGAGCAAGCCCAGAGGCCACATAGCTTTTTTTTGCTTATCAATTCTATAGAATTCGTACAACATTTCTCTTTTTTAGACCTGTTCCATCAAATGTTCTCTATTTTTCTAAAGCTTTTGCAGATAGAAAACACTACTCTCAAACAGAAAAAGGCATTCTCTAAAACACTGAAGAAGTTCACAGTTTTTCAGGAAAAAAAAATAAATATGTTTTGTATCTTAATAGTGTTTATCTTGTTCATATTTTGAATTAGCTCTTACTTATTACCATCCTTGAAAGACTCTGTCTTAAAAAATATTCACAAGGGTGCGTAGTGATAGGACAAGGGGGAATGGTTTTAAACTGAGACAGGGGAGGTTTAGGTTAGATATGAGGAGGAAGTTTTTCGCACAGAGGGTGGTGACGCACTGGAACAGGTTGCCCAAGGAGGCTGTGGTGCCCCATCCCTGGAGGCATTCAAGGCCAGGCTGGATGTGGCTCTGGGCAGCCTGGGCTGGTGGTTGGCAGCCCTGCACACAGCAGGGGGGTTGAAACTGGGTGATCATTGTGGTCCTTTTCAACCCAGGCCATTCTATGCTATATATGTACACAAGCAATTATGAAGTACCTTTTAATTCCAGCACTTGTATCAAGACTGCAGTGTCGCCAGCTATTAAAAAGGAGAGAGCAAACTGAATATACGCCATACGGACATCAGGTCTCCCCTGTAAGAAAGATAAAATGCAGCACTGACAGAGATAGTACACAACTGCAACAATTGATTATCACTGTAAGTACTATCAATGGATAAATTAAGCAGCTTCCACAGGCAGATTACATACAGCCACACACATGCATTTATATGCAATACAACATGTAAATTTCAAAAACTTTGCATTGAACAGATCACAGTTCACTCAAGTTCAAATCAAATACGAAAGCTCAGTTCTCAATAGATGAGACAGGCTATAAATTAAAAAGAAGAAACAGTATTCTCAAGCCAAACCCTTATATTCACATCACTGAATATCCACTTCTGCACTGCTTGGTACACAGCCAAATAGTCACCAATGACAGCAGTGCTGCTGCTTCCGAAGCTGTGCTAATCTTGGGGGCTTCTGCCACTCACTGACACCTCCGGGTGCATTATACACACTCTCCTTAGGTTTCCCACCTAAGCAGATTGGAAACTCATGCCCTATGGATCAGCTCTGCTGCAAATTGAAACAACCAAGAAGCACTTCATCCTGATACAGCACAAGAAGGAAGGGGTAAGTTTTTGCAGATGAAAATATGGCAAGAGATTTTGTTTAAATACTTGGCAGAAGAAAACTGATAAAGTCAATGTGTAGCATTTCACGGTGCACACATAGACAGCTGTTCATTTTACCTTCTTGTCTCTTTTTTTCACTAATCCAGGCAGAAATTTATTATTGAAATCAAAATGGCTAAACACATCCCTTGCAGTATCTGGCCCCTGAGCCACCATTGCTGACAATAGGGTAAGGCACACTCGGCTCATCCTAAAAGAGAAGAGAAAAACATGCAGGTTATTTCCAGGATGACAAATGAAGAGATTAAATGTAAAGAAAAATGATCTTTAAATAAAATAAATTATCCCATTCCACCTCCAACAACCATCAAAGCCTTCAGAATTTTCAGGCATGAAGTAGTCATCAGAGTAAGCAATCAAGATAGCCACTAGCAAAGTATTCCCACTCATGCAAAGCTCTTGCTGCAGTCAATGGAAGCTTTAACTGAATAAGTAACTGATTACATATATGACCATCACAATACATATTTAGGCAAAACAAAACATGCATTATTACACTATCTATAAAGAAATTTGTTACTTTTTTTATAAACAGTTAATTTTTCCAAGCATATTTTCTGGGCAGAGGGCTGAGTCCTGCAAATGTTCAATCGCTTTTCTGCCACAAGCAGGTCCACAAAAATTACACCTGATAATAAGGTGAAGGACCTGCATTGCAGAGGCCAAGTACTTTTTTTTTTTTTTTTTTTTTTTTAATTCAGTGGAATAACAGCAGTTTTCTTGTATTCAGCACAAAAACCATGTTCTTGCCCTAAAACTAAATTCCCAGATTTACACTCGGTTGTGACACTTGCTTACTGACCAGTGGGAAAAACTGCCTAGAAAACTAGAAGAGAATTAATGAACAACCAAAAGCATTGCTTGGGCAGTGATAATGGCAACTGGGTAGAGGGGAGATGAAGGAAGGGAAAAAGGAATGTCTATTTATATCCTCAAATAAACTTTTCAGCATGGGCAGTTTCATTACTGGATAAAATATCACCATAAATCTGCAGTCTGCCCTGTGTAGATTCTAGAAGGTTTTCTCCAAAAGCTGTAGCCTTTGAATTATTAAGAAGAAATACAGATCTTGCACAGTTTCAAAAATTATTTCACAATATATCTACCCTTGCATATTTGGAATTTTATGTACAGTTAAAATGCTTGTTACAGTAAGATTATCTCAGGAACCATGGTCACGACCACGAATTGGAAAGCAGAAAACACTTTTCTAATGCTGGCCTGTACAAAGACCAAAAGAGTGGCTTTGGACAAGGCAACCTCTCATTGCCTACTGTTCAGGGGTACGAAACAAAACCTACTAGTTACATCCCATCTGCCCCACATGCAAATGGTTGTTTAGATCAGACCAGATAACAAGAGTGCTCAAATCAGCCTTAGATTTAAAGGACAAAAAGATTACATAGGAAAAACCAGTGTGAAAGGACAAAAATATATCTGTTACAAAGATTTCACAAACCAGGCAGCATTAAAATGGTAAGACTGAAAATAACATCCATCTAATACCTCATCAAGACAGGAACAAACAAAGAAAACCACAGCTTCATACAAGTACCATATGGCATCAGACTGTGCATCATACTGAAGCTTCCACTTTACAAAGGCTTTCACATGCAGCTGTTTTACAAAATGTGGAACTGTATCATTCGATAAAGGTAGATTGTTAGCAATAAGATCAATTGAATTCTGGACAGTCCCTTGGGATCGATTCAAAGCAATTGACAGAGATTCTCTGCAACAGAATAGAGAAGACTTACCTGTGATTTTCAGAATACAGTGCGGCATAGACCAATCTCATGTAGCTGTGAATCAACCTTTTGACTATGTTCGTTCCCACAACAGAAAAATGAGAGAGGTCACTGGCTGTCCTCAGTAAAATAGCTTCCAGGGCTTGAAAGATTAATATCATCTGTAAAAATGAAAAACATGTTTGTATTTCCCAATGTCAGGGTAGAGCTTGAAACTATTAGCTGGGCAAACAGTAAAAAATGCAATTAAAAAATAAAAGAAATCCTATCACAAGAGAAAAACTTGCAAATATTAAGGCAAAATTAACTTCTGAGTTCTCTCCCAAATCAAGACTTCCTTTTTAAAAGACTAGTTCTGAGAGCATTAATCTTCAAGGAAACGCCTATAGAGGTACTATATGAAAGACTAACATGCCATAGAAGGGCAGCACAGTGGTTGGTTGGTTGTTTTTTGTTTTTTTTATACAGTTGTTAGACTGATGAAATTCAGCTGGAAAGCTGGGTCAGTGTGCTGACTGAAAAAAAGGGCCCCTCCTCAGATGTGAATAGAGACCTACATGTGTACACATGATCTGTCAGTGTATTCTGGGAAGGCCACTTCTGGGAACTCTTAAACTGACTGCAGTGTAAATCTTAGCACAGGGTGATGAATCTCAAAGGTCCTTTTTAAGCTGGAGGACAAGGCTGAGGTCTAATGAACCAATACTGTATAAGAGAACTGTTACTAAATGCACTATGAAACCTGCTTAAGAAAATCAATTGAGCTGCTCCAGTCTTTCAATGAACTCCATCTGGATGAAGCCAGAATCCATGCTGCATGGGAACTGCATTCATTATTAGTTCATTGTATTCATTATTATTTTTATTCATTGTTAGCCTCTGTAAGTAAAATGGTCTTGAAAATAGAATTTAACTGAACATGACTGCCACGACAGAAGTTACCTTTACAGAAAATGACAGAAATGACAATCTAACGCAAAGGCAGGTGCATGGCTATTAAGATGAACACTATCAGATTTTATGCTGAGAGCAGGCTTCAGTCAAGAATGCTGCACACAGCACTCGCCGTGAAAAGCACTTTCCAATTTTTTAGTTTCTTCAACATATTTTGTGGAAGAAAAATTGTTTCAGAGAAGAAAAATGATGTCAACTTTAGCAGCAGCTCCTTGGAAATGTTCATGTACCAGATAGATGCCTAGTTATATAAAAACAACTATTTCCATCAGACAGTGTTTTTGTTCGGGTAATTGCTGTTGGTCCCCTAATTTCACAAACGGTCTCTTGGTAACATTTAAAGAGCTGTATCAGCCTGATTTTGGCTGGACAACTGGTTGTGCATATTACCATCTCAGAAGGCAGTGAGGTGCTGGCACAGCTGCCCAGAGAAGCTGTGGTGCCCCATCCCTGGAGGCGCTCAAGGCCAGGTTGGATGGGGCCCTGGGCAGCCTGAGCTGGTGGGGGGCAGCCCTGCCCACGGCAGGGGTTGGGGCCACACGGGCTTTGAGCTTCTTTTCAACCCAAACCATTCCGCGATTCATTCTATGATTCTATGATCATTAAATACAGGAACACCTTTGCATTAGAGAGAGCTGCTGCTACTCGATGAATGATTCTGCCACTGTGTTATTGGAAAAAAACGTAGTTATTATCAGTTATTTATGCTGCCAAACATTTCTTTGGCAGTTCTGCTCCCGGCCAGCTCAGGCTGTACCACACCAAAACATAAAACCCACGGAAGACTTACCTCACTTTCAGGCTTCTTCTCCCCATCCAGCAGCTTGAAAATTTCCGCACACTCCACCGAAATCTTTACGTACCCCTCCACGACATCATATATTCCGTCGGACGGCAGCGCTTTCGCCGTGGAGATGAAGGTCTCCAGACCTGCAAGAAGACATTTCTACCTGGACAGAGCTACGCGGGGCGGGGGACGCGCGGTCCAAAGCGTGGGCAGCAACACGTGCCCCGAGCGGCGATCAGCCCCTCCGCACAGCAGCCGAGCCGGCAGCGCACGCCTTTACCCAACGGAGCCCACCGCCCGGCCCCTCCTCACCCTTCCCGGCAGTGGCAGGGTCCCGTAGCAGCGCCTTGAAGCGGGCGCCGTTGAACTCTTCCTCCTTGCCGCGGGCTCGCTTGGCCGCCGGCGGGCCGGACGCGGGTACGGCGCGCCGCTTGGCCGCCATGCTGCTGTCACCGCCCCGGAAGCCGCGATGGCGGCCGCGCAGCGCCCCGTCCCGGCAGGAAGCGGCCAGCTCCTGCGCTGCGCTGAGGAGAGCAGGGTGGGTGTGTTAGTGCGGGGTACGGCGGTACTGAGGGGTACGGAGGTAAGTGGCTGAGAGGAGGTGGAGTTAGAAGGCAAGCCTGATTGCTATAATAATACCGTATTTCTAGGAACATCCAGTGAAGAAATACTACCGCAAAACACATGCAAAAAATATTTTCAATTTTCATAGAATCACAGAATGGCCTGGGTTGAAAAGGACCACAATGATCACCCAGTTCCAACCCCCTGCTATGTGCAGGGTCACCAACCACCAGCCCAGGCTGCCCAGAGCCACATCCAGCCTGGCCTTGAATGCCTCCAGGGATGGGGCACCACAGCCTCCTTGGGCAACCTGTTCCAGTGCTTCACCACCCTCTGTGTGAAAAACTTCCTCCTCATATCTAACCTAAACCTCCCCTGTCTCAGTTTAAAACCATTCCCCCTTGTCCTATCACTATCCACCCTCTTAAACAGCTGTTCCCCCCCCCACACCCATTTATATGCTCCCTTCAAGTACTGAAAGGCCACAATGTAAATTACATTGTTCTCTCCCCTTACAGCCTGAGTAGCTGTTGCAGGATTTAATGAAAATGGTAAGGAAGACTGTTAATTTCATTTCAAACCAGACTACTTCCAAGATGCTGCCGTAGTGTACTTTGATCCCTTACCCCTTCCTTTCTCTGCCACAATTATTACAATTTTCCACCCCAGAGCCTGCTTTTTGGCAAGTAACAATCATGGAGGCCTGATCAGTGAATGAGACATCAGGCTCAGACAACGTTCATCTGCCCTGTTATGACTGCATTTTTAGAAGATGGAAGCAGCAAATGACTCAAGTATTAATTTCTGAGCTGCTCAGTTTTCAGTAAATTGAAATATATTCCTTCGATTCTTGCCAAGTAAACATGTAATCATATCCAAGATACACATTGCCCCTTTGGCATTTGCTAATCTGAAAAATAATTTCCAATCCCTCATGAGAACCTTAGCTCTTGTTCAAGATCAATGAACTCCAGATACAGAATTAATAGAGCCAAGTGACCTTCTCTTGCCTCAGCCATAATTCAACTTAAGAAGTGTTTGCTGGCTTGAACGGCGCCTTGTGTAACAAACACCTGCTCTACAGTCCTGCTCAGCTTCTCTCTTCTTCTCAAATTTGAGCATTACTCCTAGCTTAGGATCCTTTTTCATGCGATCTTGAAGAGAAAATTTATTTTGTTAGATTCTCACTACTAGCTTCATGAAGGTCTATCTTCAGGTTTCAGCCATAAACTCTCCTGTCCTGCTCAACCACCCACCACATCCAGCCTTTAGCAATAGCTCAGCAATATGTACGATGCCAGACCTCAAGGTTAAGTTTGTTATTTTTAACGTATTTCTCAACCATGTCCTGGTGAACCTTTGCTAAGCTTATCCTGATCTTCTGGCCTGCACTTGTACACTGCAAATCAGTGACTGTCTTTATGGATAGAGCAGGACTGCTGATAGACCCATGTCTGAACAGAGCTATATTTACAAACTTTACCTTTAAGAACACCAGTGTTTGGTTTGGCAGAGCCAAGAACAGCCCCTGACAGGTACAGTACCTCTACAGTGCTACTGCTCTCAGTGGAGGACTTAACGACCATACACACAAGCTGTCATGCCCTACTTCACACTAAATCTGGCCTAGAGCATGCAGGAAATGCAGAAGTTTCTTATTAAAACAAACAAACAAACAAACAAAACAATAAATGGGATTCATTTGATGCATAAATTAATTTCAGAAACCATTCTGAGGAACTGAGTTTCAGCAGATATTATGTATATAAAATTGCTGCTCTGCATGTTCTGTCACAATTTAGAGAACTATTTTATTAAAAATATTCTTCTTTTTTTTTCCTCTAAAATTTCAAGTTCCTGCAAACCTGAAGTGAAAGATAGAACTGTTTAACAGATCTTTCTGCTTTCCAGCCTGTTAAATCTGTGGCTTAAGATCACAGAGGGAGAGACAATGAATGCTGCTAAGAGGCTGGTTAAGCATCATGCCCCCTTCTTCAACAGTTCTGCATGAAGAAAATATTCCCAACACAGCCCAGTGCCACGACTTCTTCTCTACCCCCCTTCCACTGGTCAGCTCAGGACCAACTCATATGTATGGAGAGAGACTGCAGAGCTTGAATTACAGAAGTTTAGAAACAAGCGTTCTGGATGGCTCTTCAGAATCAGGTTTGGATTCAGGAGCTGCATGGATAGGCTGATCTGAGGTAAGAACCCTCACGAAACTGCCTCACAGGGCCAATGCCTCTCTGGCATAAGCAGTTACAGCAATTTAGTAAAACGTCTTTTGATCCTGAAGCTGAAAAACAAAATGTTCTCTCCTCCTCCAGTCTCTTAGTTATTTCAACCACAGCAGCACTTTTCTGAATAGTTAAAGAAGTGCTTTTTAAAACCTGACTAATGACAGCTTATCTTCCCTACCATTACACTGGAGCCCTATCGATATCAAAGGACCCAACTTGCCTGCAGCGTCAGCAGCATGAACATGCATTAGCACCAGGCTTTTGAGCCAGGGCACAGGATGAGTCAGGAATCAAGCTGTTTTCCCAGATGCTGAAGATGGATGGAAAGATTGAACAAGAAAGGAGGAGGATAGAAGAGGGGGAAGGACTGTAAGCAGGATGATGTGAGCTACCATAGCTGGAAGCAGCTATGGGTATCTACTTGTTCATAAGTGAAGAAATCCTTTATTTAGTTCAAGATACAGAACAGGACCTTTGGCACTGCAGGCTAGCTACAACCAGAGGCACAAAATGGATAGCTTCCATGAATACTGACATCATTACCACCTTCCACTCATGGAACAATATTCAGCTATCATTACCTTGAATTACTGTAACCATAAGCATGGAAAATCTCTTCAGAATTTATCATCGGACCCTTATAGTATTGAGAGGAAAAGCAAACAATTCTGAACTCTGCAATGTTATATTCAAACTTTTATATTCGTTTCTAATCTTGGGGTGCTCAATTTGTGCTCAAGTTGAATTACTGCGAGGTCTTGATCTCAAAACTGTTAATTCTCACTGATTAGATACTGATAAGGGCTCCTATTTTCTGAGATGTTCCCAGTTTAGCATGCCTTTGCATGCCTAACAAGTGACCTTGAGGACAGATTTTCAAAAGCTTTTGGAAAAGCCACCAATATTTCATTGCTTTGACATTGATTCTGTGGCTGTAAAAAGCCGCTGTCTTGAATTTCAAGGACACAAAATCATTAGTCATTTTGGAAAATTTTAGCTTAAATACGTATTAAAGGAGAAACAGTGACAACACCAGCCAAAAGGCAGTCTCATAAACCCACAGTAAGTCACTTTCACAAGTAAACAGGCTGTTTTCCAAGAGTGGGGTCCACCCAGCTAATCTGTCCTGATGTCCTTCCCAAACTGAGAGGGAAGGCATATGGCATCCTTTAGCCCAGCCTTTAAGATCCTTTTTGGAAACCTACCAAGAATGACTTGAGCTTTAAGGGGGCACGATCAACAAAGCCAAGACCTCTTCCTTGGTGTGTATATTCTTCCTCTTGCTTAGATCTTTTTTTGTTGTTGTTGTTGTTTTCAGCAGTAAACTCAGTGGGAAGGGGCATGCCTCTTAATTCACGTCTGTACAAGTACACTGGGTGAACTGCTAGAAAAATTAATCGGTGTACAGGAGAGATGCCAGTAAGACTGGCAGCATGGAGGAGGATGAGGGGCCGTGATCTTTCTGTTGCATGTGGTGAGAAGGTTGAGATGGACTTCAATGAAATTAGACACAAGTTTATTGGTTTTATAAACTTCATGTGTTTCATCTTATTGCTTTTTTTTGAAGTGGTCAGGATCTCGATGATGCTGTGATTAGTTAGGTCAAGTGCTGACTTTGCAGGAAGTCTTATGACCACAAAACTCATAACTTGTTATCTCTATCTGAGATAACTCAAAAAAAAAAAAAAGGCAAAACATATCAAATAATTCCTCTACTTATAAGCCTGCTGGGTGGAGTACTGTACTCTGTTTTCCTTCATATTTCTACTGATATCCGTGGGAATGTTTCCTAACTGTAGCATGCAGAATCGATCCTCTCAAGATCAAATTGCTGCACATTTGAACTTAAAAACTGTGGCACCCTTTGAGAACTCACAACATCCAAAACACACTTGCAGTTGAGGTATACAAGAGAAGCTTCCCTATCACTATTTTCATTCTTGTATCCATAGAAATAGAGGTTGAATAAGGAAAAATGTGCTATGTTATTCCAAATAATCACCACATAGTGATTACTGTAAAGCATGTGCTTTGTTTTAACTGGTTGGACACTCATTTCCATAAAAACAGAGGGAAGGTAACAGCCCACTTGTTTGAACTGTCTTGTAGATTTCATCTGTGTCAGAATGCAAGCATATAAAGCATTTTAAAATGTGGGAAAATCCTGGGGTTTTGTTCTTAGCTTTTTTCTTTTTTTTTATCTTTTCACCCAAAATGTTGAAGAGACCATTAGTGGATTTCTTGGACACGTTATTCTGGGAGAAGAGAATAAAAATGAAATATTTTAGTTCCTAAATTGACTGGAAATTGAAGAGGAAGAAAAAGAGGTAAGGAGTTACGGTAGGAAAATAGTCATGTATATGAAAAAGTGTTTCATAGAAGTTGAAGGTAGTTCCAATCCAGCAAGAGCTAGAGTTTTGCTACTGTGCTGTATATTTAGTTGTGATATTTTTTTTTCCTGATGGGAAATTTTAGGCCATCTAACTCAGCTTTCTTCTACGATTCCACATTGCAAGTTAATTTCCTGACAGCATGAATGTGATTTGAATTTCCGTACACAAAGCCATGACATGATTTTCAAATTGCCAGTTTGGCTGCAGTTCAGAGAAAAATGATTAATATAGAGAAAAAAAAGAACTAAAATCTTTGCTTTGCCCATGCAAAACTTCAATGCAACAACACAGCTCCTGCATTTTTGACACAATGAAATGATTTCTTTCCTCCCTGAGTTCAAAAGAGAGAAACTTTTTGAAGAAGGCATGCTGTCTGGTCTGGATTCTCACTTACAAGCTTTCATTTTGTCTTTGGTGAAAAATGGATCTCACTCCAGTTGCTCATAAGGAAAGGCCAAGGCTGACAAATTCTGTAATTCTCCGTGCTGAACATGTCTGGATTAGTTACATTGTCTTCCAACTGCGAGCTTTGCCAGCTTGTAGAAGCTGTTTTAATGGCTATGGCATAGAAACACATTCTGCACATCAAGATAAATAATAATTTCTGCCTCTGTATCTTGGTGTATTTCGGTGTTGTCTCTGACTTTACTATGTAAGCCTTACCCACAGAAAGGAATGGCAGAGATTGCAACAACAAAAAAAATAAAACTACAGATTAGAGGTGACCACTGAATAACAAAGTATTCCCAGAGAGAGAAAGAAAGAAGAAAAAAATTGCCAATGCCATTTTACTTAAGACACATCTTCAATTCCCATTGGTTGCAATATCCATAAGACACTCTCCTCCATAAGAAGACTTCCCCAAATGGGAGGCAACTACATACAGGAGCACCTGACTGCCTCTTTTGTTGTTGTTCAGCCCTCACTGCCTCACCTCCCAGGAGGTTACCTACAATGTTTTGAACCTCTCCCAGCTCAGACATTCCACTTGAAAACTGACTTTGCCTTTGGGTCATATCTGAACAGTGCCAAAAACATACCAGGCTCATTCCTGCACCATGGATGGTCTCTTACTTACAGCACCACAGGGCTAGAAAAGGCAGTGTTGTCTCATTAGAAGGAGAAAGTCTATCCCACAGGATCTTCTGACTCAAAGCATTTAAGTATGAGTACAAGACGGTATTTCTCAATGATTTTTGATGTTTTATATGTTCTTGTGCGCTGGTTCTGCTTGTCACAAACCCCTCTCCTACTCATACACAGCAAAGTGAATTACTATCATGGACAGTTATGTCCCATGGATTAGTGAGCAGTGCAGAGAGGAGGAGGTAAAATACTTTTGGTAGAGCATATAGCATATGAGGTGTCTGTATTGCTCTATTGACTGTGATGGTCTAAAGCCAAAGGTCATCTGACTCCACGCACTTGAAGATACAGTAGATATGTTGTTACGGTTGATGTGGCAGAGCCAAAGTTAGGATAGACCAGTCCACCTCAGTCACCTAGACATTTTTGTAGAAAATCTGAGCACAGTTCCCAAGTATTTCCTCTTACTAAGGGATATAAATACACACTACTTTTAACATTTCCTTGACATTCATTTCTGCCTCCAGTGGAACTGACTTCTGACAGCAGGTGCATGAAGTATCTGATTAAATGACTTCATGTAACAAGATCAAGGGGAAAAAAAAATGAGGGAAGTATACAGGAAGAGTCCCATAGTTTTGTACCTAATATAGTGGTTACAAGACATGGGGAAGGTGTTTCAGCTCAGAGGGAAATACAGTCCTCACCTGAAGCAGCTGAAAGGAAGAACTTCATACTTCCTACAGAACTAGTCCTGTCTTCCCATCTGTTTGCAGTTGCAGCTTCTCTAAAATTATTCCATTTTCTCCTATTTTTCAGCATCTTTTATCCCATTTTTTTCTGAGTTTAGTAAAACTTGATGGGGTGTTCCTGACCTCAGCCAGGTTTATCTGAAACCTGATTTGCTACTATCTGACCATCCAAAGGAAGAAGGAGCATGCTACTCAAGTTGTCCAGTTGTTATTCTGCATGTGAAGAAGGAGAGGCTGAGGAAAGATAGTGAATTCAGATGTAAACATGGTCAAAGTTCAGCATGACTTCCAGAAAGAGAAGCCAAAGTTAGGAAATTGAAATCTGGATGTGATCCAGCTTCAGTTGGACCAGGAGGAGAGGAATGGTTTTAACAGAATCTGTTTGGCGTAATCATTTCTTACTTACTCACTTGTGTCATTTCTGGAGGAAGCAGATGAGTAAACAGGTTGCCCAGAGAGGTGGCGGATGCTCTGCCCCTGGAGATAATCAAGGTCAGGCTGGACAGTGCTCTGAGCAGCTTGATCTAGCTGTAGATGTCCCTGATCGCTGTGGGGGGTTTGACTAGATGGCTTTTAAAGATTCTTACTCAAAAGATTACACGATGATTCTATGAGGAGCATAAACACACGTACCTAACATAACAGGCTGTCAGCATGTTGATATCCACTTTACACCCAAGCACAGCCCCAGGGTAGGGGATGCTTCCATGCCCATTTCCAGTGCTGCCTCTAGGTTCTCTTGCCCCTTTTACCCCTCATGTGTTAAAAGGAACTGCAAATCACATCCGAAGGTGGCATAGCAGGCAGTTTGTAAAGGGAATTTGTTTTAACTTCCTGCTGATTTACTTTCCAGTCTTACAAAACAGATCTCAGGGAACAACCTGAACCCTCTCAAAACAGTTTCAAAATGTTTTCTCACTTTGCAAGGAAAGCCTTAAGCAATGCTACTTCAAACTCAGCTGTGCTGGATTACATGGCTCTTTAAGCTAAGGGCTGGGGTAAGGGACTGTCAGACAGCAACGCCAGGGGAAGAAATGGACAAAGGGATGCGGTGCTCAGAGATATGATGTAGCAGAGGGCTGTTAGAGTTAGAGTAGTATGGTTAGGTCGTGGTTGGACCTAATGATCTTTAAGGTCTTTTCCAACCTGAGCGACTCTATGATTCTTTTGCTTCTTACCGCAGCCCTTAGCTCTCTGAAATCCCTCATCCTGAGAGCTCCGTCCTGCTTGTTGGGTCTCCCCCGCACCTGCCAGCAGCCCTGGGGGGCTGAAGCTGGTCTGTCATGCGGGGCAAGAGCGAGGAAGGGAATGTAGGAAGGTTGTGCCGTGGGGAGAGGGAGCGATGGGGAGCACCTTGCGTCTGTCCTGAGGGGGAAAAATAAAGGGGTGCGTGGGGGGGAAGTATAAGGAGTATAGAGAACACAGCGGGGTAATGCTGTCACATGAGCCAGGGCGTGTGCGCAAGCCTGAGGCGGCCCTCCGACCACTGCCAAGCAGAAATGACGGGAGGAAAATAAGTTGAAAGCAAAGCCTTAAGCGCGGCGCGCGAAGGCGGAACGCTGCCATTTAGCCAAGAGGGAGGCGCCGGGCCCGAGAACTGCCCGGAGAGGGGTGGAGAGAGCCGGGGGAGGGCGGGCGAGGTGCACCGGGACTGAGTCAGCCCGGCCCGCACGATGCGCGCCGAGGGCAGTGCCAGGCGCGGCGCCGCCGAGGAGCCTCTTCCCTCCCCCGCGGCGGCGACCCGCGGCCGGGACCCCCTGTCGCGGCGGGGGGGCGGCCGCGCGGCGGCCTCGGCACCGGGCAGGGCTGCTCCGCCCCCCCGCTGCCCTCTCCCGCACCATGAGGGGAGGGGACGCGGGGCAGCACCCACGCCGGCGGCAGGTAGAGCGCGGGCGGCTGCTGCCCCTCCTCTCCTGCGCCATCCTCGCGTGCTGCGCCGAGGTGGCGGCGCTCCGGGACTTCTCAGGTACGGGGCGGTAACGGAGCGCGTGGAGGGAGGGAGGGAGGGAGGGAAGTGCGCCCGGGGCGGCGCAGGGCGGGATTCGGATGTGCCGCCGAGGAGGGGGATGAAGGACGAGAGGGTTAAGGGGAGTCCGAGGCGTCGGGCGGGAGGGCTTCGCCCGTTGGACGCCGTCGGTTTCCAGCACCGCCATCTGGGAAAGCAGCGTGCGGACCGTCCGGGACCCGATTCCGAGTGCGTGGAAGTCCCTGGAAAGGGTCCCACTTTCTCCCGTAGGCTTGGAGTCGCGCCCTGCGGGCGCAGCAGCTCCGTTTGGGAGAGAGCCCTTGGGGGTGCCGGCTGGTGCGGCCCTGGGGGGAGTAGGGTCCTCGATCGCCGTGTCAAATGAGGTGCCAGTGCTAACTGGGAGCGTGTCCTCGGTCCAGCAGAGAGAAAACAATCTCTGTTCTGTCCGGGACTGCAGCACCCCTGTGCTCTCCTTGTATTCCAGGACATCTCGCTGCTGCTGTGAAGTTATTTTTACAGGAACAGTCCCTTTCCTCTCTGCGTTTCGCAGTAAGCACAGCCTATTCCTGGCAGCTGCGAGCTGAAGGAACTGCCCCTAAGGCAGAAGGCAAAGCTTGCCCTTAATGAACGGAGCAGGACTTCCCAAAGCCAGTCAACTGCACTGGAACTAAGTTAGTATATGATTAATAACACAAATGTGGCGTTACACAGATTAATATAGCTCATACTGATGCAGTTGAAAAGGCCAGTGGTGGTTCTGCACAAACCAGATGTGTTCTCTCAGCAGCAGGAACAGCGATTTTGTTGTTGTGTCAAACTCCTTAAATCTGAACGTTTCTAAGGAAGCAACCACCAAATGTTAAAAAAAAAAAAAAAAAGAGAGAGAAACAAAACAGAACTCTATGCTAGGATTAACTACATTTCTCCTATTAGATTCCTTCACAAATAAAAGGCTTTTCCGTATCTTAGGTGCTTGCTGGTTGGTTGATTTGCTTGCTTGGCTGCTGGGTTTTAGATGTTAGCTTTGGAGTTGCATGTAGTTCTTCACAAGGGAACAGAAGTTCAGATTTTCCCTTCCAAATAGCCACTGAGTTATAAAATATCCCTCAAGTTTATCTAGGAAAGTTCCCCTTACAAAAGTCCATTCACATTTAAAATGAAGTTATTCAGATAAGGTTATCCAAGATCCATTTCAGAAGTACAGCTGTATTCAGTATTTCATTGTGCACTTTCTAAATAAGTAGAAAGACCAAAGATAATTCTCCCACTCGACCCAGAAATCAACATAAAAAATGTCATGTGGGCAATTCAGTAAATAAATAAAATGTAGAAAAGACTAGATTCCAAAGTTCTTGCCAATCCAGACTGGGGGTGTTTCCAGGCCTGAAAAAATTCCAGACGCATTTTCTTTTTACTTTTAATAGAGATACAATCCAGAAAACACAGAAATGTTATTGGATCCCTTTAAAATAAGGGCATCCGGAACACACGGGGAAGTTTTTAGCTACTTCAAAGGTAGTGAAATGCGTGACAGGTGCTGCAGGCCAGGAGCTGTCAGATGTAAGACAACACCTCGTAATGCCATCCTGAGCCTGCTTCATACCTGTTACACGGTCAGAACAAGCTCTGTAACACCAGCTTTAAACTCAGCTTCCAGAACTGCTAGATTTCCTTATTTGCTCTCTCCCTCAGTGGGATCAGCGACTTGATTTTCACAAGCTTTGCTAGATGCGCGTGGAAACAAATCTGCTCTGTTTAAAGGGCCAGCGCCCTGCAGCTGCCAAGATGCTGGCTGCTCCTTGGGGATTACCTCGGAGGTGACAGGAGAGAAGCTGGGTATCCTTGCTTTGCAGGCATCCTGCGCTTTCACCGATCTGGAAGCCCAACTCTTCTCCTTTACCCCTTCTGAGGGTAAAGCTTCCAGGTGGCAGGTTGCACGCTTCCACATGAAGATCATGTCATAGCAGAAGGAACTGAGTTCAGGACCATGAATGCATTCTGCACGTTTTAATCTCAAATTGGAAATTTAGGGGTGCACTGAGAATGGGAGTTCAAGCAACTTTCCCTCTTCTTCACAGATTTCAGGCTTTTATACTCAGATCATCAGGTGCATACTTTCTTGGGTCATTGCCTTTTTCCGCTCTGTGTGTTTCTAGCATCAGATCTCTACCTCAGCCCCCCAGACTCTGTTTCTTCTTTTTCTCTTTCCCTTTCTCTTTCTCCTCATTCTCTCTCTCTGACAGCCTTCTCTAATCCCCAGCCTGCTGTCAGATTGCACCGACTTTACGTGTAACCTTTTTTGCTTTCCTTCTGTATGCATTACTTTGTGCTAGCAATTCTAACTTGCCCCCAGTCCAGTTGTTAATCACAAGACCTACCTGCTGCTTGTGACAACACAAAGATGACCCCTCTTTGGATTTGTCTGATGGTTTGGAAAGCAGGAAGGTAAGAGCAGACAGGAATATATGTGGATAGTGAAAGTTTCTGGTTGTTGGTTTTTTTGTGCTTTTTTTTGTGTTTTTTTTTTTTAATGTTTGACTTGTATTTATTTCCCCACTTAGTAAACTGTGGCCATTTTTTATGGATCACTTCACAAAACAGAAGCAGTGAAACTTTCACAGTATTTGTCCCTCCCTTTTCATAAGACACAGGGTTGCAGTGCTGGCTGTGAGTAGAATCCCTTCATTTGGCTACTGCAAGTCGGTTGTCATCGTGATCTTGTTATTACACTTGCTCTCCTAGGATGTATAGCTGCAGATTCTTGTTCTTGTGTTTCTTAGTCTAGCTTTTAACTATGGAAGTGTTTTGTTGTGTTTGCTTGGAGACATTTTTTCACTGTGCACTAATGGTTTATGAATTGGTATGTGAATTGGTATTTTCTGGACAGAAGAATATTCTGAAACAAGAATCTGGCAGCAGAGTTTTAAATCAACTGTGTGTGAAGGACTCAGTAAACTTTTTAGTAACAGGAGATATCTGAGGTAAAGTCATGTTGATAAGCAGGATACTTAAAGATCTACATAGTCTATTCTTCTCTAGCAGTTTGGCAGCAACAAAGAACATATTTATTGGTTGTACTGGTTATTGAAATTAGAGGTTTGTCCTCAAGTCTGCAGTCTTCTGGAATGGTTCCTTTCTTAAAGTGAAATCCAAACATGTATGACAAAGTTTGAATATGAAAGCTGAAGGTTAGGGGGGGGAGAGGAAAGAGAGAGAGCATCCACAGGTTTTTTTCTTAGATCTTTGTGCATATTGGTTTGAGGTAGAGAATTTTCTTCCTAATATGTCTGCTTTTCAAAAGGCATCCAACATCTTTTTTCACCAAAATTTTTAATCATGTTCCTACTTGGCAGAGCTCTGTCCTCATGTTTTTCTCAGTGCCCACTTGCAACTTTCCCATTTCAGGTTAGACTTCAGTCCAGGAGACTGAAGACTGCTGTGAATTTTGCTAATGCTCCCATCTCAGGAAGCCAAAAGCCCGAGTGGTCTGGGCTCCCAGGAGACTGTCAGCAGTGAAAAGGGACATCTTTTCAACAGATGATGGCTACATGACATCTATTTCCTCACCACTGTGCTTTGGACTGGTTCTCAAAGCAGGCTAAATAAAGAGCTCGCAGACCAGCAAGCTTGCATACTGCATTTAATATACATCTCATCCTGGTCATATAGAAAGCCCAACTGCCTGCTACCACTGATACTGTGGGGGTAGACATCCCTAGGCTGGTGTGGTGGGGATGGTGGCAGTTGTTGAGATCACACCTTCTGAACAGCGGGAGTCACTGCTTCCTTGTCTCAACCCCCTGCCCTGTAGGTTAGCTATGGAAGGAGCTCTGGACTCTTCCCTTGGCCCAGTGCTTCCCTTGGCTCTTCCCTTCTCCCACCTTTTCCTGCTCTGTGGCAAAAATGAACTCTTCTAAGAATGAACTCCTCACCAGCAGCACTTAGGAAAGACTACAAGAAAATATGAAAAAGGAGAATGAGTATTTTACTTCCTTTTTTTCTCCTCTTCCTCCTCTACGAGCTGCATTGAGCTTAGGCCTTCTGCTTGAACTGGCTTTCATTGCTCAATTCATCACTCAGTTGTCCTTTCTTTACCTTAGTCCCAGCCAGGTTTTCTGAGCAGCTTTCAAGAAATGTGTCTGTAACCGAAGATCAGAAATGAAGTAACTGTGTGATTGCATAACTGGGCTGAAGAAAGACTTTGTGGATGTGAACAGAGAAAGTGGCCTGCTTTGTAGGTAGAACCTTTTAACCTTTGTGCACTGGTGTCAACTTTTCTTTTGTCTTCCAGAAAGTTCAGACAGAACTAGGCATTACTTTAACTCCATAGACTCGATCTTCTGGCCTAATAATAGAGAACAAATGGATCAAATGAAAAAGCAAGCCAGTTCACCCAAGAAATATAATCTCATCTTGTGGCTTGTCTGCATTAAAAGTTTCCATTAAGTTCTGTGGCATTTACTGATTCCCAGATTCCCCCAGGCAAAAGGAAAGCAAACAAATACTTCAAGCAAATGCTTTGTTTGTAATAATGTGGCAGGATCAATCAAGACCAACCACAATGATGCAGAGAGGGTTTTTTCTTGGCTTTGTATTCGTCAGATAAAATCCTGTATAAATTTTCTGGAGTCAGTTCTGTTGATTCACTGTGGCAAGTGAAGCTTGTCCTTCCACCAACATACATAATGAGGTGCTAAAAGGAGTGATGTCAGTGATGCATCTTCTTGATACTGGCTTGTAAATGTCAAATGCAAGTTTTGGTTGCTTTGTTTAAAGAGGAACATTTCATTTTAGAAACAAGTTTCATTTTAGTAATATGGGAGTTAAACCTCAAAGTCTGGTTTAAAGTTTCCTAAAGTAGAGTGGGTTTGGATTTAGAAATTATTCTGTGAAACAGAGGTGTGTGTTAGAAGTGAGAACCAAGATTTTTCTTCAGGCTGATCTCTGCAGTTCTGGTTGCTTTCCTGAGGGAATGTAACTTGAGAAATCCAATTTTATACGTGGATTTTGCCTAGTACTTTTTTTGTTGTTAAATCCACTGAATTTAATAAACCTTGTTGAGGCTTTGGCCCTATTGAATTCCTACTTATTTTGGTAGCTTAAGCAGCCAGGCTCTGCTAGCTTCCCTGAGGGAGGATGTTGCTCCAACAGTTCTCTGTGAGTGAGTTAAAGCTTAATGCGTTGGTCTCCACATCCCCACCATCACTCCCAACAGACACTGGGAAATTCAGATGTGAGATACAAACCTATAGGAAACCTGACTTCCTAAGCACCTCTGTGTGGAGATCGATGTCTTCGAGTCTGTCTTTCAGATTACACGCAGCTTTGGGGCAGGAACATTCTTCATTCATCACTATGTGGTTAGGTTGGTACCCAACACATCATATTATTTTTATTTTAAATAAGTAGCAGGAGTTAGCTCCTCCTGTCTTCCCATTCTGTGTAATACGAATATCCCTTTCAATTCGACAGAACTTCCAGACAGTCTCAGCTTTATTAGGGAAAATGATTACAAACCTAGCCCAAATAAATACTCTTATAATGATGGAACTGTCTCTAGACAGAGAAGGCACTGTCCGACCAGTCACCAGTTATCAGAAGTCTGTCAACTTCCAACTGTAATCTACAATTAAAATTAAAATATTTTGGTATGTAACCTAACACAGAGAAAATAGCGTCCTAAAGAGAGCTGAAGAGCACAAGAAGGTGTGGTTGTGCCCTATTTGTTCAGCATTGGTGAGTCATTTCATCTGAATTTCTATGCATTTTAAGAGTTTGTTTCAAAGGTCTATTGTGTGGTTGCTGGCAACAAATTAAATACCAGCATTGTTTACTCTTAATTTAGAATTAATTTAAAAACATCACTCATAATGTAAGACTTGACTAAGTCTGTGGTGGTCACTGGTAGGATTACCAACAATGTCACTAGGCTTTGGAGTCTCAACCCCCAAATATCTGTTTATTTTTCCTCATTGTATTTATTTTTGAATGGTAAGACAAGCATTCATTATTTCACAGTCATTTTACAGTTTTGGACTTTTCATTTCTTCAGGATAAAACTGAGCTGGGGAAGAAGAAATGTAAAGAAAGTCATGGAGCTATGAGAATAGAGGGTTGTGGGGTTTTGCTTTTCTGGTTTGAACTGCTCAACTATAAGCTTTCCTAACGCTGCGGATAAGAGCTGTCAGAGGATGGATTTAGTGATTCAATAAGGAAATTCCCTTATCTTTAATTTATCTTATTCCTTGTGATCTGATTTTTCGAGTGTCAAAAATAAATGAGTGTACATTAAATTCAGTGTTTGACTCAAGGATCTCATTGCAAAATGAAACCTGTATTTTGCTTTCTGAGGGGTTGGTAATGAATAAAGCCCCCACCCACTCACCCCTTCTCAAGATTACATGGAAATTTAAGCTCATAAATCCAAGTTTTCAAGTAAATATTTCCTCTAGACTTTGAGGTCCTCCCACTTACAGTTTTTGGGAAGATGGTACTTTTGCTGTCTCTGGGGCATAGTGATTCATTCATTCTGTCTCCAAGATGAAATTGCCACCTGCTGAGCCTTTCTCTTGTTACTTCTTGTTAATAGCACTAAAGGAAGCTACTGTGACTCCTGTCAGAAGTTTGTTTTGGTAAGAAAAAAAAGGAACTTTGCAGTGTCTCTTACAAATATTTTATCTCCTGTCAGCATCGTAAGCCACAGGACAAATATTTGTCTCTCTGGCTTCATGGAATAGCTGAGAGAGGTATAACTGACTATAGCACATAGTTTAACAGCCCCAAATCATCAGGCTTTGGTAGCACTGCTTGCTAAGGAACTGCTGGACGCTTTTACCCAAGTATCCCAAGTGTTGTATGCTATGCTTCCTAACGATTTGCAGTAGAGCCATTGGGGTGTGTGTGTACATTGGGAGAGAGAGAGGGAAAGAGAGAAAGAAGGAAAGAAAAAGAGAAAATGTGAGAATGGGTTGTGTGTAGAGATTTGTAATTTTCCAAGATGACAATGCAGGGGAACATGAAACCATCGGTCTGAATGAAACAGAATAGCTGTGGGAGGGCATGACAGAGAGAGTAGTCTTCTGGCCTGTTAGTGCAAGATTCGTGGGTTTCCCCACTCTGCAAACATTTCTTTCGCATAGCTGCAAGCCTGTGTTGGGTGGCCTGGGCACAGTGAGTTTATGTATGTGGTACCTGTAGAAACAATCACCAAAAAGTTACAGGTGGTCGATTTTTCCTTTGTGATACTTTCTTGTTGTTTGTTTGTTTGTTTGTTCTAAAAAAAAATAGCTCATGGTTTGTTTTGTGTGTGCTTTTACTCACTGAACAAACCTTGCTCATTTGGGTTTGAATGAGTTCTTAGGATGAATTATCTTCTTATTACCTGAGTCCCTTCTCTGGCTCAATTAAGCCATTGCTTACTTCTATCCTCAGATTTAGCAGACAGGAGGGAATGAGGGGAAAATCACACAAAACAATTTCCTTCAAAAGTACATGAACTGCTAAAGCAGTTTGCAGAAAACCTGAATTCTTCATCACTAATGCCTGCCTTTATTTCCATACTTTCCCAAAAGCATTCTCATTTTTAACTGGAGTATTTTCTTACTGAAGGCTTAATCCTCCATCTGCCATGAAGTCCAATGAAAACAGGTTGCCCCATTAGCAGCAGGCTGATTAGCTCTCCAGTATGTGTGTGCTATGTCTTCAGCAGCCAGTTTACTTTTAGCATGAGTAAGGGATTGAATTGAAAGTGAGAGCTCTTATTTTGCCCTGTCAACTCGGGGCAATTTCAGTTTTCATGAAACTTGTAACAGCTTTATTTCTTTGATCCCTCTATCCCATCCCATGCTTGAAACTGGCCACTGAGCTCAGCAAGTGCTGAGGAAGGGAATGATAGAGGGACAGAGCACAATCGCATACATTTTCTCTCTTTTGACGGTGGTTAAACTGAAAACTCTCAGGATCTGATTCTAAGAAATGTAACGACTTTGGAATCTCTGAAAACAGACATGACATTTTGAAATGGGATTTTTTTTTTTTCTTAATGGTTACCAGCTCATCGCAGGCTTGAGATTTAACCCCGTTTTTTTCTAAGTGAGCATCTACCCCTCCATCAGAAAGGTTTCAATATAATATATATTAATAAAAAAATAAATAAAAATATAAAACTATGGGTAAAATGTTTTCCTAGTGCTGCAAGCCAACTCTTTGTGCCATCACCCTCACTGCAAGCAAAAGGATGAAGTTGTTAGGATGGTAATGTCTGGCAGGGCGTATGGATGTTGAGAGGAATAGTGAAAAAATCTTCACTGAAAGAACGAGCAAGTGAGGGAAATTGAGTCAAATTAGTGACTATACGAGACACATTAATCAAATGTGAATTAAGCTGTTATGTTCATTTTTGAGTGGTAAGTAGAATAATCAGTGCTTCTGCCCAAGGATATTTCTTACTGATGGAAGATTGTAAGACCACATCTTTCTGGAAAGACAGGCAGTGTGCTTACAAGGCATTTGGTGGATGAAAAAGAGTACAGTGGTACAGCTCTGAGCAGAATCGACTCCAAAACCAACAGAGAATGTGGCAGAGGGGAGGGAGAGGAAACTTGGGGGGTTGTTTTTCTTCAATACTTCCTTCACAACCGATGGAGAAAATAGTGCTGGACAAGTACTGCAGCTAGTTCGTAAATACTAATAAATGTCAGATTGATGCCTCTGATGGTGTTTGTAGTAGAGTTTATCAATGATTCTGTTATCACTGCATGAAATCTCTTCCTTGAAACTCGTCAGTCTTGCTTGTGTATTTTTAATGTCTGTTGGCATAATTCTTCAGAAAGCTGTGGGAGACTATTTAGATGTACTGAAATGATTAGCCTTCCGGGACTTCCACAACAATGCGAGTGCTATTTTGATCTATTTTGATCTAAAATGGATTTGTGTATCTTTACAACATGCTAGCAAATCACTGTGCTAATTAAGCTAGATAGAACTATGCACAGTAACCAATATTCCTTAATCTGTATATTCTGATTCTGACAATCCTTGTAGACTGTGTACTACTCAGCTTCAGGCTGTAAAAATGTTCCAGAACTGCTGTCTTGCCAAAAAGACATTGCATCAGTCAACGCTGAGATTGCATTTAATATGTGCCAGGCAGTAGACTTGCAGCTCAGAGTGCTGTTCTCCTTGATGTTTCATGTTGTGAGATGCATGCCAGGCAGAATATACACGTTTCTATAGCCTAATGCTGACAGCTGAAAAAGGGCCTTAAGGCATTGTGCCAGTGACCCCCACCATGAGGAATGAATACAGTGTATCTGAGTGTCCTGCATTGTCTTTTGCCATACGTTGGAGGTGGAGAACCTCTCCCAGCTGCCCGCTTGCAGGCTTTTTGATAGTTCTATACATATATTTTTTATTAGACATAAGTTCCCAAGTTTTCAATTGCTTGAAGTGCAGGAAAAAAAAGCAAAACAAAAAACTTTCTTTATAGATTTTCTTACTTTCAGGTTCATGGCAATTACTACCATTATTGTTGTTATCCGAAGCAATAGTACCAGGAGCAAGCGTTGAGTATAAAACTACAATACTGGAAGAGGTGTTTTACACAAAGAGGTGTCTATTTACAATGTTAACTCTCTCAAGCCAGTTATTTTAGTCTGTCATTGTCATTACTGTCCTCCTTTGCAACAAGAAGTGATCCATAAGGCTTAAATTTTTGTTCAGCTGCTTGGTCTCGGTGTTTTGTATGTTTTTCTGGTGCTACATTTTTTTAGTTGGAGTTCTTTGTCAACACAGTTGATGCTGTGACTAATTGGGCTAATTCTGGAAGAAAGGATTACGCTTGGGTTTTGCACTGGTACTTTGTAAGAAGCTACAATGAATGAGCAGTCTGGGTTATGCAGACAGTTGAGTGGGATGGTACCTTCTTGCCTTCAAATAAATGGGATGTATGATTCAGGCCTAACTTCTGAGCCAGTCTGTAATGTCTTGGAGATGATTTTGCATGCAGAGCACTCCATGCAATGCTCATGAATGTGCCTTGGGTAAATGGGAAAGTGACTAGTGGGGCTTTCACACAGGGGCATACAGATGCTATTAGGACACTGTAGTATTGCCAAGTTTCTCTGATGTAGCCAGATCTCACTACAATTGACATTTTCTCAGAAGTATATTGTTTTAAAGAAGTCATGTTTATTATTTTGGGGAAAAAAAATAATGAAATGAGAACAAAACCAACCAACCAACCAAACAAAAAGATTTTCTCAGAATCTGTAACAGAGCTTGATTAATTAAACACAAAATGGGGGATTCTGAGCAACGAATTGTGCCCCCAAGTGCCTGCAGCCCAGACAATGTGCTGGGCCAGTGCCTGAAAGTGACACAGTCCTGCAGTCTGGTTTGTATGGTGACACAACCCTGCTGCCTATTTTGGATGACCTGATTTAATTGCGCCAGCAGAGAGAAATGCAGAAAAGGAAGCATGCTTCAGAAAGAGTGACAGACCCATTCAACTGTTACAATGCCCTGTCTCCTGATAATCAGAGCTGCTATTAATTGTAGAGATAAGAACATATTTTCTGCCTAACCTTACATTGTCATTCAGCTAAATGTGTTGCCTTGAGGGTAGCGCATTTCTGTCCAATTTCTGGTAAACAATATAGGAATACTCATGGTCTGGAGGAGATGAGTCACAAATCATTAAGGTTGGAAAAGACCTCTGCAATCACCCAGTCCAACCACCAGCCCACCCCCACCACGCCCCCTGCCCACGTCCCTCAGTGCCACATCCACACGGCTCCTGAACACCTCCAGGGACGGTGACTGCACCACCTCCCTGGGCAGCCCCTGCCACTGCCTCACCGCTCTTGTTGAGAAGAATTTTTTTTCTAATATACAGCCTGAAGTTGTGCACCAGGGTGGCTTTGAGGCCACACTGCCCAGAGACTGGAAACTGCTGTCTTCTGTGTAGGCAGCAGCATCCAAGAGAGCACTGTGCCTTGTCCAGTACAGTCTTCCAGGTGGGCACAGGATAGGCAGAGCCCTGGGACAGGGAGGAGTGCCAGCATCAGGAGTGGAAAGAAGCTTGAGACTTGCAGGTGAGAAGCAGGAGGAAACTGTGACTGGAGTCAAAGCCCTACCCAGTGTGGGCTGCCCAGTCTACACCACTCTTGAAAAAAGGCTAACCTCTTGACCAGTGCCTACGTACTTTGTGTATATAGTAATTAAAAAAAAAGAGAGATTTACGTGGTCAGCCATGTGAGACAAGTGGTTCGGATAGTACTACGTCACCACTTCTCTTATCAGAGGTTAGCAGCCAATTTCCATTGCTATATTTATCCTTTATTGTGTGCAAATAGTATCTTTCATTCTGCAAGTGTCACTTTAAATGCCACTTGGAAGGCCATAGAGTGTGATGTCTTATTTTCACTAGTCCAACTAACACTAATTTTACAAGCCAGCCATAATGCTTATTCAGAACGAGAGCACGTTTTTTAAAAAGGCATTTTTTTAAAAGAATTGAATACTTGCAGTTGTTGGAGAAAGGTGCTTAGATACTGGATTAGGAATTTGCAAGATCAAAGTAGCAGTTAAGATGCCAGGGAACTCATCCAAATCACAACATAGCTGATATTCTTTGGGGAATACTGGGCTGTTTTGTATACGGTACTCTTGGTTCCCCGTAACTTAAAACCTGAAGAATCGAAATGATTACAAATATCAGGCGAAATCTTTCAAGGTGTTGAGTGCCCACTACTCACATTGGGCTGAATACTCTTTTACACTGTGGCCCTTTATGCTACAAAGGCAATGCGAAAGGCCCTTGGCGGCAGCAAATGCCACAGGAGGCCCCTTTGCAGTATCAGACCGTAGCGAAGTAGGTTGGGTGCAGCCGGGCATTGGGCCCATTTTCTTGGCGGTACTCAGCACCTCTCAGGAGCAGGCTGACACAGGAGTGGTTCTGGCAGGAAAGCTCAACTATTTGTGATCTCAGTTACACAGGAAAATGTAGGGGATGGATTCTGCTTTCTTCTTTTCTTTTTTCATTTTTCTTTTTTCTTTCTTTTTTTTTTTTTCTTTTTTCTTTCTTTTTTTTTCCCCCCGCGTGAAGCCACAGGGCTGGTCTCCTTGAGATCTAGGCTGCAAATACAGGTCATGAAATGTTCTCTATCCTGGTGGCAATGCCAGCATTCTGAGGCCAGTGAGGTGCAGAGCTCACGTATGTCATTGCTGTAGTGGCAGATGCATCCAGTGACTCCTGTCCTCTCTAGGGCTATAGAGGGGGCATGGCAGAGGCAATAGTGGAGCAGGCTTTGTTCTTTAAACTTGACATCCAGCTTCAGCAGATGGTAAAAACACCAGAGGACTGCAATATCTTTCTCTCGTCATTTCATCGTTTATTTGGAATACTTAGATTTCTGTTTCAAAGCTTTTCTTTCTTTCTTTCTTTCTTTCTTTCTTTCTTTCTTTCTTTCTTTCTTTCTTTCTTTCTTTCTTTCTTTCT